>JAHBCN010011813.1:0-28205 GCA_019359885.1 Listronotus oregonensis
AAATTAAAAATTTAAATTTTTGGCTCAAAGCTTAGAAATACTTTGTGAAGTACAACTAAAATATGTTAAAGTAGTTTATAGTCAAGAGCCAGTAAACCATTCGACCAACCCATATTCCACAAAGCAGAAAATTATTAAATATCTGTAAATTTTGGAAAATACCGTTCTGGCAGGTATCCTCCGGTTACTTCATCATCCTTAAAATTTTAACCCGCTGTCACAAAGCTAAAATTTCGATATGATGAAATTTACATATGTGTAATTTTAAAAAAAAAAATTGACAAGCTATTTTGATAGTTACAATTTGTGCCAGATTATAGTAAAGTTGTCGTCGGGATGGCAATCTATAACCTGCTCCCAAAAGGCCAAAATTTTAAGGGCATATTCTTTCAATAGTTGGAGAAGTACATTTAAACTGCCAGACTATTCTTATGTTCAGACCAGTATATAATAGTCGGGGCCTCGACGAGAGTGAGGGTACAACAGACTTGTATACCTTGTAAAAGAAAGGATTTATTTATTGTGTATTTTAAAGATATGATAAAATATTACTTAAAAAAAATCAAACAAAGTTCATGTAAACTTTAAGTTTTTATTTATGTTAACAAATATATAATTAAAACTTGTTAATCTTACAGGTCTGCATACATTATTGTCGTAAATTATTATCCCTTCTAAATCGAAATGATAATCATCCATCATCTCATCGTTTTCTGGGATAGAAATAAAAATTAATTCATAGAAAAAAGTGAAACCTACCATACCTGCATATAAAAAACAATAAATATTTACCTAATTCAATGATATTAGGCTGATCAGTTATAAAACTGCTTCCATGATTAACACCGGTAGTAAATATTATTAAATATTATATTTTTAAAAAAAAAACGCAACGTCGAAGTCTTGGACCTTCCGTAAATAATTAAGTTAATTACTTTTTATTGCGTTTTGTTCTAGGCAAAAAAATTCAAGTATTTCTTGGTATACAAGAGCATAAATTGTGATCAAAAAATTGTTAATCAGTTAAGAAAGTTTTCTAAATTCTTAAGTTTTATTTAGTTTGTTTGTTTAGTTGGGTACGCAAATCTTTTTACTTTCAATTTTGACTCAAAATAAATGCGGGCTTATTTTTTCGTTAAAATATCCAATACAAAAGAGGTATACCCTATCGCACCCTGACTATTATATACTGGTCTGCAAGTTCCTTGCAATCATCGGAATAGTCTGGCAATTCAAATACTTTTCAACTATTGAAAGTATATGCCCAAAATTTTTTAGCCTTGTGGGAGCATTTTATAAATTCCCATACCCACCACAACTTTACTATCGTCTGGCACATACTTGTAAATAAAATGATTGTAATTTTTTTTTCGCCCCAAAAATTTTTAAATTTCATATCAAAATTTTAGCTTTGTGGAAGCGGTTAATTTTTTTTTTAATTTTTAAAAAATTTTAAAGGATGAAAGTAACCGGGTGTTCCAGAACGTACTTTCTTTGACCGATATGGGTTGGTCGGATGGTAAACTACCCTTCATTAAACATTCAGTATTTAACTTATCTTGCTGGGTTTCCATTTGAGAAAATTATACGCGCAACGTTTCAGAAACTACCTATTTGGATCCCGGGGCCCCTAAGTCGGTTTTTGTTGTGAAAAAAAATGTTTTTTTTTTTTTGTTTTTCTTTATGTAAACGGTAGCGTTGATCAGATTTTGGGGATCGGGGCCCGGCGTTCGGGTTCGTTCCATTGGGAGATAGGCATCTCTTTTTCAGTCACAGTAGTTTTGGGCATCCCATTTTTTTTTTATTTTTTTGAATGTGTGTGTTTAAGTGTGTGCATTTGAGCATTTTTTAAATTTACTTATATAATCTCATTTTTATTTATTTGTTATATTTCAATCTGTTTGCCATTTTTTCTTTAATATTGTGAGAACTCCAGCCTGTTGGGGTTATATGGTGGAGAGCCGATTACTAAGTTTTAAAAATCGCCCCCAAAAGGTTGGCTGTGATAGGGTTAATTTACAAATCTCATCTTATAGATGTAATATACCTAACTGTGTTATTATAACCATATCACCTAATAAAAGACGATTATTATTATTATTATTATTATTATTATTATTATTATTATAGCCTACCAGATTAGGGCTCTAAAATCAGTAAGACTCAATTATCTTAGCAACAAATGATCCGATCATGCTTTAGAACCTCTCATTTAATTAAGATTTTAAAACCCGATGTTTTGCAATGACAGAAATGAATAAAAAAATATTTTTGCAATAATTATCAACATTTCAAAAAATGGCTATATTAAACGGTTTTATAGCATTTTTTCATAAACAAATGGACCAAATCAATTTTAGCCGGGCTCAAATTATGGTTTTTTTTTAAAACCAAAAAAAAAAAGAACATTCCTCTAAAATTAACAATGGCGCTTGCGAAGCAAAAACACGTTTTTAGCATTTTTAAATTTCCCCCCCTCCCCCCGCACACTTTTTTCGAGTCTAAACTATAGGGTATATTCAGGTAATCACCCTCTATAACTTCTAACACCTTTCAACCTGTTACAAATCAAAAAAATTCCCCACACCCAATAACTATATAAAAAACCTTAAAACCTGGCTTCTGCTGTAATATTTTTTTTAATTTGGTTTATTTTTAATTTTCCTTAAGTAAAGTAACCTAAAATCGGTTATGTTTAATACTTTTTTCTCTTAACTTGACTCATATTTCAAAAATCCGTTACAGCAGAGGCATAGATTATTTCCTTCAAAAAAGGGGTAAATTTTTAATTTAAGTGAAAAATAGTTACCGAAAGACGTTATCTCTGAGGCTTGCAATGGGGAAATTTAAAATTTCCCATACATCAATTTGGAAGAACCTAAATAAAATATAATATTTTTAATGCGGCTGTACGAAAATTGTGGTAGTGGGAGTTTGTTAGTCTCCGCGTCCTTTCGCCCGACCCCTAAAGGCGACCTGTCGGGTGTAGCGTAAATGCACTCTTAAAATTAATAAAACCTTAGGGTTTTATTACAAATACCAGTTCCAAAAAGCAAAAACAAAAGTTTTAATTTTAAAAGGGTACCTAAGCGTTGTGCCCTTTATTATTAGATAGGCGTTTTAAAAAATATATTTTTTATTTATTTAAAGGTAATGATTTGTAATATTTCTACAAAAGGCAGTAAAATTACATTTAAAGTGATAATTAGATACGAAAAACCATATTTAAACTTTTTGACAACAATATTAACTACTCCGTGTTATTAAAAAAAATTGAGACCAGATGAAACGAAGCACCAGTTGGTGCTTGCTTGGAAATAGTTAAGTGGCTTATGCAAGAATACAAACAATGTTTTAGGAAAAATATTACAGATCGTACAAATATTAAATATGGATTTAAAGTTCAAGGACACTTTACAGCTTATATTGGTCGTTACTTTTATTTTAGATGACTGTGCTTGACGGCAGTTAAAGCACATGTACGCAAAGTATTAACTTCACTTCTTTACCTATCTGTTATCTTATTGTATTGTTATAGCTGCACGGTATTCTTGGGGGTCGATAAAATAGTGCAATTGTATATTGCTTCTTGATCTAAGATTTTAAATAGAAGTACATATGTTACCCAATATAAAACATTAACTATGTACTGGATGTCCAAATAAGAAAAAACGCCGGCTGTATCTCAGAAAATGGTTATCGCACAGCTTTGGGAAAATATTTGTAGTTAAAGGGATCTAGAGAAATAGCTGGAAATTATTTTCAAGTTTCTAAAATGGTCGCTAGGAGGCGTAAATGTAATCTTGAATCTAAAAAAGTGATGTTTCTGTGAATTTTGCTATATTAACCTAACAAAAAATACCTAATTTATAAAGTCAAGGATAATTTGAACCTTTTTTGTTTGACAATTTTTGCTGTATCTCTAAGAATAAAGTAGATAGGGGTATTTAGAGGTTTCCGTAAAAAACACCTGTATCTTCGAAAGCCGATTTTAACAAACTTGAGCTAGTTAAAAAGAGCTATTCGTGGTCTATAAACATTATATTATTTAAAGTTTAGTTAGTTTCACATGTCGCCGCGAGAGAGGGCATTTTTTCTAAATTCCGACAGAAATAGTTAATTTTCCCCCAAAAAAAAATAAATTCATTGCTATAATTATTTTTTACAAAAAAGTAGCTAAATAATGCTTAAACAAGCTCGCGAAAACCATATCTCGATATCTTGTTCCTTACCTAAAATTTAGACCAGAAAAAATTTTATACGTCAATATCTCAAAAACTATTAGAGCTTTAAAAAAATTTATATAAGTTATGTATTTTTACGGAACCTTTAATTTAGGTTAAATAATCTTTTCGCCTAAATGCAAAACTTTACGATTTATAATCAATAAATCGAATTTTCAGGATTTTTTTAAAGTATACCCCTGGAATTGGATTTTTTATTATAACTCGTTAAGTATTGCATTTAGACGAAAAGATTATATAACCTAAATTAAAAGTTTCGTATAAATTTATAATTTATGTTCCATAAAATTTCTTGTAGGTTTTATAGTGTTTGAGATATTGCCGTATAAAATTTTCTTTGGCCTAAATTTTAGGTAAGGAACAAGATATCGAGATACGGTTCTCGCAAGCTTGTTTAGGAATTATTTAGCTACCTTTCAGGAAAAAAAAATTACACCAATGCATTTAATTTTTTTGAGAAAATAAACTATTTATATATATATTTTATATATATATATATATATATATATATATTATATATATATATATATATATATATATATATATATAATAAATATATATATATATATATATATATATATATATATATATATATATTTATATATATATATATATATATATATATATATATATATATATATATATATATATATATATATATAAATATCGAAAAAAGCCCTCTAGCGGCGACATGTGAAGCTAACAAAACTTTAAATATTATAAAACTTATAGCCCAAGAAAAGCTCTTGTGAAATAGCCTAAGATCGTTAAAATCAGCTTGGCCGTTTTGAAGATACAGAGTGTTTTTTACGAAAACAGCTTCCATTCTTTAAATAAAGCTTTAGTTTCTTATTAAAAGTAAAAGTGGATACGCAGTTTTTAAAATCGTCAGTAGCTTGTTATAATAATTAATGACATTAAATAAAAAAAAACGCTAAAAAATTGAGGTTTCGTTTGTATGAAGAGTATACATACCGCTTTTTCTAGTCATTGGTCCGTAAAGATTATTATTTTTAATGACTTTATTAGCCAAATTTTGAGAATGCTTAGTTTTTGAAATTGTATAAACAAATTTTTCTATACTTAATGTATATAGTTGCGTTTGCGACTGTCAACATAGCCCATAAAAATCCGTTTGACAAAGTTGGTTAAACCAAAGAATCTGATAATCTCACTTTAAAATCTATAATGAGGTTTTCCTTATATGTAAGTAAACAATAATTTTATTTTAAAATAACATTTTTGAACCAACTTAAAAACATGCTGATCAAAACGCAAATTTGCGGCAATATTAAGTCTCAAATTTTTAGATGCTGCTAGTCGAATTTCATCAAGAATGATAATAAAATCATTATTATTAGG
The DNA here is from genome assembly GCA_019359885.1 of Listronotus oregonensis. NCBI lineage: Eukaryota > Metazoa > Arthropoda > Insecta > Coleoptera > Curculionidae > Listronotus > Listronotus oregonensis. The sequence goes on from JAHBCN010011813.1 coordinate 5,607, forward strand.
AAACAGTTTGTTATTTGGTTCAAATATCAGTCTTGGCACCATTTAATATCAATCCGTGTGCCGATGAAAAGTTTGATATCATTTTTAGGACACTGGGGATCTCATTCCTGTTCTTCTTTTCGGTAGACATTGCACTGTGGGTAGAACCTTACCATTAAATTGAATAGAAATACGAGAATTTCATATTTTAATTTTTCTTAAATCAAGGCTAGTTTGGAGTCTATCCCGAACCATACACGGTCAAATTTATTTGCAAATATGTTTGCAAATAAATGAAATTTGAGTGTGTGTGGCGTTATTTTCAAACAAGTTTCAATGTTTGCAAACACATTTGATCAAATTAAAGGTTTTTAATTTTGTATGGGCGGGGTCTTTTTACGAACTGAGAATTTGCGCGCGTGTGACATTGTTTAAAAATATTTTTTCAAAGTCTAGTAGGCTGTGTAGGATTTCCATATGGTCTTTTTCAAATCCAGGACACATGGGTCCAAAAATCCAGACAAATCCGGACAGTTCAAAAAATACCTATAGTTATAAATTTATTTAACAATAAAAGCTAAATTAAAATAAAAATACTTAAAAACTTATTTAAATAATTATTCTATTATATACAAAAATAATAAGATATAAGCCTTATATGGTAATATAAAATATAAAATTCTCAGGTATGGCAACATAAAACATAAAATTCTCAGGTAAAAACAAAAATAGCATGTACGGTAAAAAAATAATTAAAAAAATATATTTTTTTACTTTATATTTATCTGATTTTTAGACTTTATTTAAGATGAAACTATTTTCTGGTAATACTAAAAAGTCATAAAACTCAGAACAGGTCATATCGAAATTAAATATGGTCATTAAAATGCCTTTTATAGATTCTAGTGTTTAGCCTATTCGTTCTTTTGTCCACTGAGCTGCAATTAACAAAAATATTTGCCCTACATTTGCATTGTGGGCCGTACGGCAAAAAAGAATTCGCATAATTTCAACAGTTCTGAAAAAACTTTAATAAACAAGCAATGCTGAAAATAAATTGACCACTTTTGTCTGATAAAAAATTATGTTGTTCTACAGTAAAACATTGAAAAATATATTTTCTTAGCAAAGAAAACTAATCAAAAAATGTTGCATTATCTATGCTTATCCCCTTTTCTAAAAGATAATTAAGGTATGGTAGAATGTCTTTTTTCCAATCAATTCCATCTAAGTCTTTTCAGTTCATCTACCTAAAGCACTTAAATTGTTCCAGAGGTTTTATCCATTTTTCTATATTCTACAAATGGATTAACAATGTTGAAATATTTTAATTGTATTTGCAAACTTGGGCGTTTTCCCGGAACTATATTAAAAATGCGACCGGACGTCCCCGGACACCTTAAAAACTCGGACATGTTCGGGCAAATCCGGACGTATGGAAACCCTAAGGCTGTGTCAAGTTTTAATCAAATATGACTTGTAATTTTATTTGCTTATTTATCTGACCGTGTGTGCTGAAAGGATCAAATCACTTTGCAAACATATCTGCAAATAAATTTGACCGTGTATGGTTCGCATTAACACGTAAATGGGGCTTTTTTGTTTGGTGAATAAAATACTGCCTACAATTTTATTTCTACGATAATTATTACCTTAGAACGTCTGGTTGAATCAGATTGCAAAATTCTAAAATCCTCCGAAAAATACGATATTACGGCCCTGTTTCATGACTTTCCGAATAAAAATGTACAGTTTTTAGAATTGTTCGTTTACTGTCCTAAAACATACTTACATACCAAATTTCAAGTTTCTACTTTATCAGGTAGTGTCCCATAATTTTGATAAGTCAATTAGGCAATCAGTCGGTCAGTCGTAAAATCGGCAATTTTTAAAATCGAGAAATCGCTTGACATAACTTTCTTAATTTTTTCACAGGAAATAATATTCCTAATGTGAAGTTACATACCAAATTTAATTCTCCTATGTGGAGGAAGACCGAAGTTATTATAGGAGGAAAAATAGGCCAAAACATTTCGTGTAATATACACACACTCGTGCGGTAGGCCAAAACTTGGCCTGGTTCACTACTGTGCGCCTAGATAATCCCTTATAGTCCCTGAGCCAGCTTAAAATTCGGTCAATTATTTCCTCCCAAGCGAAAATTGGTAGAATGCATCAGAGGGTTGTATTATAAAGCTTCGTGAACGTCAGCTGCGGTTCCGTTGGGACAATGAGCGACGGTAGCCTTTTTAATTAATGACAACGCAGTGATTTAAAAATGACAACGTTAATTCAGAACTTACTGGTATTTTTTATTGTTGTTCATAAATATGAGGTGATAATAAAGTAACAATTTTTTAAAATATATTACGGTGTAACCGAAAAATTTAAAGTTTTTCTATGGACCTAAATTTGCATGCTCTTTAATTAACTTCAAAAATAATTTTTGTCCAAAATAATTAGGGAAACCAATAATTCACTCCATTAAAAATTACATCGGATTTCCTATATTCCGCCCGACGATTCACCACCCGGCATATTCATTCATTTCCTTCCAACTAAAAACTTGTTAAATTGTAGCTAACCCAATATCTTAAAGAAAGAAAAACAATCAGCTGACTATAACATGGTGCATTTTACGTTAACTGCTGTAATTAGTCAACTAATGCATTTAAATAGGCGATAGATGCTCCAGCCTAACTCCTGCGCTATAACTTTTCAAGTATCAGCTGCCCTTTTTGCACCAGATACCCGGGTGACATATATATTTATCCATAGTTGAAAAAAAGCTATTCCCGGAAATTTTCTGGTTGAAGAAAATCATTAAAAGCATTTTTTTTTCATTTTTCGAGCCCACCTGACGTAAAAAGCACTATTTTTATAGTCAGCTGATTTTTTTTCTTTCTTTAAGATATTGGGTGGTCATCTCAGGCGGGATATAGGGAAACCCCTGTATTTTTAAAGGTGTCAATTATTGGCTTTCCTAATTATTTTTAAACGGTAATTTGTCTCGAAAGTTGCCTCCTCCCCGATTTTGACCAAATTTGATATCCCGGGGGTTCTTTGGGGCGCTGATTTTCTAATCAGCGAAAAAATTTTTTTCGGCAACTTTTCGTTTTCGATATATTTATCACCCAAAGTTGAAAATAAAACTAACTTTTTTATTTTTCCCCCCTTTTTTTTTGTAAAAATTTTTGTTTTTTACACAAAAAGGCCAAAAATTTTTTTAAAATTTTTTTAAACCCATTGTTTTTTTAATTTTTTTAAAAATTTTCCCCATTTTTAAAAGTTTTTTTTTAAAGGGGGGGCCCCAATGTTTTTAAATAAATTCCTGGTGTATAATACATGGCCCCCAACGTGGCGCGTGAAAAGTGGGAGGTTTAAATAAAGGGAAAAAGGTTAAAAAAAATATAATCAAATTTTTTTAAAAGATGTTTCTGAAATACGGGTCCCAATTTTTGAAACATTAAAATTTGGGGGCAAAAAAGGGGAAAATAGTAAAAAAAGGGGGTTTTTTTTTAAAATTTTTAAATTTAAAAATTGAATATCTCGAAAACGTTCGTTCCAAAAAATTTTTTTTTTGGTAAAACGGGGGGGCCCCCCAAAAAAACCCCCTTAAAATTTTTTTTTAAAAATTTTTCCCTTTTAAAATTTTTTAAAAAAAAAAACCGTTTTTTTTTTTAAAATTATTGTTTGCATTTTTAAAAAAAGGCTCCCGTCATTTTAAAACCCAGTATGTTACAAAAGCTTTTAAAAAAACCCCCCCTGATGCATTTACCCCCCTTTTCCTTAAGGGGAAAAATTTGGGCATGTAAATCGTTACTGGCTTCTGGACCATTAGAAATTACGCCTTAAAATTTGGGTATACCATACAAAAAAAAAAAAATATTTTTTTTTAAAACAAATAAATTTTAAAAAAGATATAGTCTAGGTAAAATTTTAAAAATTTAAAAAGGGTTTGAAAAAATGGTCTTTTTTGCTAAAAAAATCGGGGGAAAGGGGGGTTTTAGGATTTTTCTGCAAATAAAAATTGCAATTTTTTTAAAAAAAACCAAAAAAACCTTTTTTTTTTTTTGGTGATAACTAAAAAAAAACATAAGGGAACGCAAAAATTGCAAAAAAGTTTTAAAAAAAATTTTATTCCGAAAAAATTTAAATTAAACAAAATTTTTTTCAACAAAAAATTTTTAAAAACCAAATTTTTTGAAAATCGTTTTTCCCCAAAAATTAAAAAAATACCCCCTTTTAAAATAAAAAAAATTTTTTTGTGTTTTTATGCGTGTAGCCCTGGTACCCCACATTAAAGATACCGCCCCCCGGGCCCCAAAAAAAAAAAAAATTTTGGTTGAATGCATTAACCCCCCCCCTTTCTTCAACCCGTTTGGCCGCAGTGGTAAGATATCTTCTTAAAAGGGAAAAAAAGCATAAAATTAGGCATGAAAGAAAAAAATAATTTTTTTTAAAATTTAAAAATTTTTTTTAAAAAAAATTATATTTTAATTAAAACATATATATTTAATTTATTTCAGGAGTATAAAACGGAATTTTTAAGATAAATATATTTTTCGTACTATATAGATTTTGCCCATTTATACTATGTATATACACTGTATTCCTACAACTAACAACAATTCTTTTATTATGACAAATTCGCGGCAGTGGCACTCGTCAATTCAGCATGTTTCTAATCTTTAAGATATTTGATTCAAGTGAGTGTTCAAGCTTTATATTTATTATTTTATTTATACGGACTTTGACAAGGTAAGATTTTAGGTACGTTATTATTAACGCATTACATTTATTATTATTATTTTTTGATAGTTTTAGATAGAAGAATGTAAAATACAATACTTATTTTTATTTGATAGGCATAACACGAATTATGGCATTTTGGGGGCCTTTAAATGTAGGCGACGTCCCCCCTAACCTTAAGCAGGATGACTCGTCAGAACAAAAATTCAAAAAGACTTTTTCAAAAATAACAAGTTTTTTAAAATTTTTTGTTTAAAAATTGGAAAAAATTTTTTTAATGAAACCACTATTATCAGAGGATCAGTGAGCTAACAAAAATATCTCGTACAACAAAAAATATCGTGTTGTTAAGTCAGGGGTTGTTATTAATCATAAATGAAAGGAAACATTCCCTGAGAAACACATTGATGAAGCAACAAAGGATGACATTCCCGGGGGAGTATATGACTTTTTGAACCTTCAACTAATTGCGAGAAAAAAAAACTTTGATTTGAATATAAATCCCCAGAAACCCTTAACAAATTTATTAGAGTCAGATTTTCGTCACAGAAAATTTTAAAAAAACGCATGATTATAATGGAATTCGAACTAAAATTTTTAAACTAATATAATAACTAAGGCAGTTTTTTGGGGGAAAAAAAAAATTATCGGGAGTGCAATCGAAATATAATATATCTTGATGTTTTTGGTTTGACACTCATTTTATGTGGTTTTTGGTTGGGTAGATAATTCCAATAAATGCTTTTTAAAAGCCCCCATGCTCTAGAGGAAAACGCATTATCATTTTACATGCGGGAAATGAAAAAGGATTTACTTTTAACGCTCTTTTATTATCTGCTAAAAAATTAAAGAATCATGCGCTGATTACCACGAAGACGACTGCCAGCCTCTTCAAGAAATGGTTTTTGGAGCAATTATTACCCAACATTCCAGATAATTCAGTTATATTTATGGACTACGCATCTTATCATTCCCGTAGGAGTATTAAACTACCCAATACTGGCACAAAAAAAGTCATTTGAATTTTTGAAACAAAACAAAAATAACAAACAAACTAAAAAAGTTTTATTGGATTTAATAAAATAACAAAACTTAAAGCAGGAATATTCTATTGACAATCATGAAGTTGTTAAAACTGGAGATCATACTATTCTTCGTTTCCCACCATATTATTGCATTTTGAATCCAGTAGAACTTATTTGGGCTGCAATTAAAAAAACTTTTTTCGCTTAAACCAAATTTCCAACTTTGGGCCCCACAGTTTTAGCTAATATAAGGAACTGTTGACGATATAAATAAACCTTTATGTATGGATAAATTTGGGTTTTGTAATAAAAAAAAAAAAATGGATACATTGCCACCTGTTAACCCATTTGTAATTCAACTTGGATTTGACTCTGACGATAGTGATGATTTCGACAGTAATTACTCGTTGTGATTATTAAAAATATTGAGATATTGTAAATACATTAAACACTTTATAACAAGATCACGCCATAAAAGTTTGATAAATTTTAATGCTTTGTTTATAATAATTTTATACCTTAAACAATATTACTCTGATTTTTCATGTTTTGTCAAAGTATCAAATTATTATAAACAAAGGATTAACATTTTAAAACTTTTATGGCGTGATCTTGTTAAGTATGTATATTAGAGGGGCCCCCCGGAGAGCTGTAAAGATTTTAAATAGTACTTCAAGACAAGTACCCCCAAGTTTTTTTTTTTTAAAATTTTCAAAATTACTTGTTTTTTAAGTAAATTAAAAAAGTATTGAAGCCACCCAAATATTTTAAAAGAAAATTTCAAGCTTAAAAACCCAAAGTACTTGAAGTAAAAAAACAAATATTAAAAAAACAAAGTTTTTTAAGTAAAAAAATTATTTAAAAAAAAGTAAAAAGTACTTGAAAGTAAAAAGTACTTAAGAAAAAAATTTTTGAGTATTTTTGGAGTTGGGGTTTTTCCTAAAAACGGGGTTTTTCCAACAATTCCTTTTTAAGGACAAGCGTACGTTTGGGGGGCCCGTCGGTAAAAAATATGTTTAGGAAAACAAGTAGGGTTGCTAAGTTCTCTTTTTAAGTTGGGATTTTGTATAGCCCGAAAAAATTTAAAATTTCGTATGAAATTTATGAAACGGGCCCTAAATCCCTTACTCGGGTGAGCGCGGGCCCTTTAAAAATATTATGGGAAATTTTGGGTTTTTTCCCCAAAAAGGGGTTTTTTGGGTTGCCAACGGGTTGTTGGCCCCCGTTGGCATCGATACATCTGTAAAAGGGAGTGTTTTTTTTGGGTTCTCGGGTTCAAAAACCTATTTTTTGGGAAATTTTTATTCATAAACCAAATCAAGTCAAAACAAAACTAAATTTTTGTCGTTTCCATTTTATTAGTGGAAATTTTGTTTAATTTCCTATTAAAATACAGGGTTTTCGGAAATGGGTAATAAAACGCATTCACAATACGAAATATTTTGGAAAAACCGCTCATCAAACTAAAATTTGCATCAATAGAATATTCTTAACTTTCCTTTTTTTACATTTTCGGGGGTGATTTGGGAAAATGCTATCCCGAATGCAAAAATAAAAAAATTGTTTTGGGTTAATTTATTATTTAAATATAACAAATTGGGGATTAAATAAAGGATTTTACATTGTTACACTTGTCTTGTGTTGGGTCCAATTTAAATGAGCCTTAATCAATACAATAAAACAGCAGCAGTTGGCAAATTTTTTAAATCCAAAAAAAATCTTGTAAAATTTTACTTGAAGTACTTCAAAAAAGGGAACAGCTCTTTTTTACGAAGAAACATGTTCAGAAAAAAAAAAACATTTTTTTAAAGGACAATAAAGAAGAAATTTCAAAATAATTTTGTAAATAAACAATTATCTTCCTTGTTGAAAAATTAACTTTAAGTTAAATTTTTAACAGGAATAAATTCTTTAAAGTATTTTGTATACACCATTTTTAGTTTTAAATTAAAATTTTAAAGAATAAAGATAGAGTTCCGGGAACGGAAATTTTTTTGGAAATTTTCCCCTCTACAAGATTTTCTTTTGCAATTTCTGCTATTTCTTATTGTTATTGAGTTAACATCAAAAATCAAAGTGGATTTTTTCGTCTTTGAAAAAATCGCAACTTTTATTGCCAAAAATTTAAAAAGCCTTCTCAGTTTTCATCCGGTCGAATGCGCATTGCTAAAAATTTTCAAAGCCATTTAACAGTTTTTTTCAGGACTAATTATTAAAATTATTTGATATAAGCAGAAGTTTCTTGTCGATAAATATTTGTAAAGTAAAATAAAAGCAATTACTTGGTTTAAGTGGATGCGGGCCTAGCAACAAGTTTTTATGTCGGTATAAAAGACATTTAAAGGTAGCATTATTTTCCACGTATTAATTATATCATCTTCTTTATTTATAATTAAAGGAAACCTTGTTCTCTAATTTACAACTAATATTTTACCCATTTATTGAAGAAGCTACGTTCCGTATAACTTTAATTAAAAGAACCTTAAATATTGCTCTTAATTGTGTTAGTTAACAATATTTCAAAAAACATATTTTGAGTTAGAACAACTGTTTATTTTTTATTTCAAATTGAAAATATATTTGTTGACTACTTACTATTACTATTCTCGATAATATTTAAAAAAAAAGGAAATTATCAATTCGACACGTATGTATGTAATAATATTGAAACTGCAAAACATTTACATATGATATTCTAAAAGGCCCCATAAACCTCGTTCTTTTTAAGAAGTTTTAATCGTGGCGATCAAAAGCGTCAATTAACATTGCCAGTTTGTGGGCGAAAACCGTACACACACCGTCGCTGAAAATTTCTGGCCGCGCTTAAAATCTTAATCGTCGATTCGTCCCTCTTTATTAAAAAACGAAGTGTGTGGTACAGACATATATAACCTTACTTTTGATATGTAATTGCTAATCGCATTTATGGCAAGTTTACGCTAGCGCGCACTTAACAAACGATAAGGTTATCCAGCATGCGTATTTGAAATAAAGGACCAGCGCCGGACTTAAAAATTTCTATAAATCATCAATTAATTTATATTCATAAAATATATTTTTTCTTATTTTGATATTTAAAGTGACACTTTTTAAAACTCATTGACGTTATCAAATAGGTAGATATGCTATGTGCGTATGAGCCCAATAAGGGTAGTTTTCCCCTAAAAAATACATGGGAGAAATTTCAGCCCTAAAAAACGGTACCGTTATTTAAAAAATGGCACCGTTATTTTGAAAAACGGCACCGTTATTTTAAAAAACGGCCCCGTTATTTGAAAAACGGCACCGTTATTTTGAAAAACGGCACCGGTATTTTGAAAAACGGCACCGTAATTTAAAAACAGCACTGTATTTTCAAAAAACAGCACGTTTTTTCAAATAACAGCACTGTTTTTCAAATAACGGTACTGTATTTCCAAATAACAGCACTGTTTTGTCAAATAACAACACGGTTTTTGCCTGTACTTGATTACCTAAGGGTGTAGAGAGTTGTTGTTGAACCGGTCGAAACCTACCTGCTTAGATGTTTCTTTTCCCTTTTATATCTGGTACCGGTTCCTTAGTTATCGATACATATGATGTACCCTGTATCTGATACCTACCTCCTTAGATGTCTCATTTATCCCCAGTATACCAGATACTTGATCTCATGAATTGATATATGTAACATTAAAGCTTCTGAAGTTTGCATGACTCGTTACACAACCTTTCACTTCCTATCGTCGTTTATTATTGTAAATGCTTGATACTTATATTTTCTATGTATTATATCAGCTATGTTTTTTATTTCAATATTTTTTTTATCATTTTTTGTTGGTAAAATATCTTCTGTCTATTTTAGTATAACAATAATAAATAATACTGAATCCTTCCTGTTTATTTATACATGCATTTTTTTTCTGCAAAGAAACTTCTAATTTTCCATTGTATTTGTTTTATGAAAATACCAGTTTAATACTCGTAATATTTTTGAGTTGTAAACGCATTTATCGTAAAGAGATAAAAATTTTGTATGATTGCATCTTGTTTATTTATTTTCCCAAATATACAGTTAAACAAAGCCCTTCTGGCCTTATACCTTTAATTGCTGATGGCTAAGTCGTAATAATCTAATAAACTTACTAAATGATTGTTTCAAATAATTAGTGAAACATCTATTCCGTAACTCCTGTATTACATTGTACTGTTAAAGATGAACAATATCTTTATAAATACCTGATGATATGTCTAAATATTTATCGAAACGTATATTTCGTTAAGTTAAGCAACTACTGATTTACTTAAAAGATTTTTTATAGCTCTAGCTTGTACTTTAATTTTAGTTAATATGCTGTATAAGTTAAGAAAAGCCATTATGGTTTAATAAATCTGTCTACAAATATTGCTATTTTATTTTTCATTTTGATATATGACTGTTTAAATTTGACAGATGATTGATTTTTTTAGATAGTACAGGAAGGTAAATTCCCCAATTTATTTAATACTAATACAAATGACTTTTTTAACAAACACTACTAACAACTTCCTTGGCAATCTTTGTTTGTTAAATTGTAAAAATCTTTTTTAATTAAGGCTTTGCTATTTTAGCCGAAAGTCTATAATTTGGTAGAAAGTAGAAAAAAAAAAGAATTAATTTAAAAACAAATTATTTCAATCGTATAATAAATAAAAGAAGTTATACGTAATGATGCCAAAAAAGGCGTTATGCTAATATTAAATTTGGACCATGTATGTGTTTTAACATCCTAAATTAGAATAAAAAAGAATTATTTAAGTCTGTTGATAAATAAAAAAGTTATACATAGTGTTGCCAAAAAGGCTTTATACTAATTTTAAATTTAAATATTAAATATGTATGTTTCAACATCATGAATTAGAAGAAAAATATTTCGATGGAATAATAAATAAAAAAGTTATACGTAGTGTGGCCAAAAAGGCCTTATGCTAATATTAAATTTAACCATCAAATATGTATGTTTTAACATCTTGAATTAGAATAAAAAGAATTATTTAAATCTGTTGATAAATAAAAAAGTTATACATAGTGTTGCCAAAAAGGCTTTATGCTAATATTAAATTTAAACAACTAATATGTGTATTTTAGTATCTTAAATCATTTAAAGAAAAAACAGCATTGATCCGACAAATAGGAGCTAAGATACAAGCAAAAAACATATAAGGACCTTTGTAAAAGGTGCGCAGATGATCAAAAGTCGTATTTTGAAGAAATTATTAGAAAAAACTTGCGCAAATAGCGGGAAAAGTGCCTTAGGCAATCAGGCTGATAACGATCTTTCATAAAATGATGTTTTTTTGTTATTAAATATGTACAAACTTGTACATATTTAATACATATACTATTTTTAATAACTTTAATCGAAATGTATAAGTAAAACGACTTGCGCTATAAATTAAACAACGTTTCTATTTTTATCCATCATCATCATCGGGGTTCAATACCGTTTTTAACTACCCAACGCTATCCGTTATATACTGATTAGGTTACGTATACGGTATAATTCATGTAGACGACCGCCATATTTTTTAAATTTTCCTGGTTCGAGCCCCGGCATAGACTTTTTATTTAATTATTTACGACTTTTCTACTATACGTCTATTTCACAACAATAAGTAATATTCCATAGCTCATGGGTAGCGCACTGGACTTTGAAGCAATAGGACGAGGCGAGAGGTGGTTCGCATCCTGCTAGGTTATTATTTAATTATTTCCACCACTTCTACTAAACAACTATTTCAACTTATTAATCTGCTATTGACATTGGTGCAGCGGTAGCGCTCTGGACTTTGAAGCAATGGGACGCGGCGACTGGTGGTTCGAATCCTGCTAGGTTATTATTTAATTAATTATTTTTATCTCTTCTACTATACATCTATTTTCTGTTAGATAAGGACTTTATTTAATTATTTCCAAAATGGCCCAATGACCATGATGACGTCAGCTGTATTTAATTATTTCCAAAATGACCCAATGACCCTGATGAAGTCAGATGGTTACTGATGACTCTACAAAAACTACCCCTATCTATCACGTGGTTTAAAAACAACCCCTATTTTGAGTTAGGGGTGGATGGCACCAAAATTGCGTTTTAGGGGCTGAAATTTCTCCCATGTATTTCTTATGGGAAAATTACCCTTATTGGGCTCATACGCACATAGCTTATCTACTCAAATATCTTAATTTTCATAACTAGTTACAAAAAGTAAAATTTTTAGCAACTAGTGATAAAAAGTAAGATATTTGACGTCAATGAGTTTTAAAAAGTTTTTTATATTTTAAACTTTAATTAAAAAGAAACACATCGTATTCAAAATTAGAAAAAATATTGTGTGAAACACGTTGGGAAACACTATTTTTCATAAGGTATATTCTTTTGCTCTGCTTGTTACGAAAAATAGTGCTTTTCGTAACAAGCTTGCGCTTGCGTTTCTATACATATATATTAAATATGTTGAGTAGTAATATAAATAATATGGTAACAAAATTAATAATACAAAATTTAAATAGCAAAAAATAGGAGCTAATAAAAGATAAGGTTTGTTTTAAGACCCAGTCTTTGTACCGCTGTGGAACGGTTTTAAAACTGTTAGAATCGATTAAACGCGGGAGTGTCTACTTTACAAGGTTTTATGTCAGTTCAAAAACGACAAAAGTTTGAACGCTTTCTGTATATTTAAAAGGTTCTGCTTTGCTTGAGAATCAGTAAAGGGATCGTGTAATACACTGTCTGTCTCCTATGGGTTAGGAATTGGTTTATTTGACTGGACTTGCATATGACCGTACAATAAACGTTTTTTTGCGAGATTGGAACAAACTTATAAACAGAAGAGAAAAAAATTTTGGTACAAATAACGTTAACTCTTTTCCTGCTTAGATTTATGTTTTCAATAGCGATAATAAGATATTTTAAACATCTTAAATGTATTAATACAAAACGAGCATACATTTACTCCCATCCTTGCTGTTGGGCAAAGCAAATAAGCGTGCAAGAGAGAAAAAAGAATCATAGTATAACCTTTTTTTGTGGCTCCAACCTGTCGATTGATCGACGAGGAGAGGCTGACCTATCAGCACGCAGAGCGAGGTATATTTATATTGCTTCCACCGATCAATGAACACGTTGGCGGCTCACCAAAAAACAGTTTATAAATTTTTATAAACAAAAGGAATGTATAAATGCTACCAGTTAACACAAAATTAGTCAATAAATCAGTAAAACTTTTAGAATCTATAATTATATAGAAATTCTATCACAAATCACTATATAAGTCAGTCCAAAAATTAAAAAGTCTCACAGAAACGGCCAGTATAGAACTGGCCGGCGACAAACGTGTAAATAAAATCGGTCTGCTAGTCCATTCTGTGCATGATTTAAGACCCTAAGCCATGTCTACCGCCACAGCGCACGGACACATTTTTTCGCCCATAAAATTCAACTTTTGAACTGTGCATCTGATACCCTTTGTGGGTCCATATACAGGTCAGTGGGAGCAGAACGTTTTTAATCGTCATTCTTTTAACAAATAAACACGCTTTATTATTTTATGTCTTACGGTGAACGATTGCAGTTTTGGGCGATTAAGTTTTAATCGTCGACTGAGCAGTCTTAATCGGCAATTAAGAAGGTTATAAAGATCGATAGTCTGTGAGGCCAATAAGGGCTTTTAAACAAATATACAAAAGTTTATAGGTGTGTGGATGTATATTTGTACAAATGTACATCATGTACCAGGTGTTCCACTAAGAGAGGTAGTCGGCTATATCTCAGAAACTACTAATGGTATAACTATCGGGAAAAAAAAATTTTGTATAAAAGTGACCAAGAGAAATTGCTGGAAATTATTTTCAAGTCTGTGGGATGGCCGCTAGGGGGCGTAAGGGTAACAACAAAACATAAAAATATACATTTCTCAAACAAATATCAAATAAAGTGTATCAATAAGTGGTACTATTTTATTCTTTAATGTTTTCTAAACAAAGAAGCTTCAGGTGTAATTTTTGTCAGTCCTAAATTAAAGTGGAGGGGGAAGGTTAAAAATTAATTTAGAAAAGTGCTAATAACTCCGGTTTGCTTTAACCGAATTTAGTAAACTTGGTCTCGTTTAGAAGTGCATTTTAAGCATTATTTTCAGGTGTATAAACTATTGCTACACTCATCTCATAAACGCCGCTAGAGGGCGTCAAGATGAAAACTAACTTATTTTACGAAATTTTTTTAAAATTTTAAATACAATGATATATACCCTTTTACATATTTAGATTAAGAAAAAAATCCCAACAAAACGGCGAAAACTGCAATTTAATATCTCTTTTCAAACCGAATATATTAGCAAAAATATAAATACGACATAGAGACGTAACGCATTTAACGACACAATGTTTTCTACCTAGGCCGATTTCTTTAGGTAAAAATTAAATTTATAAATTTTTACAAATCTAATGACATACTGCATGGTTTTTACTAATTTTAGCCCATTTAACGATATTAGACAACATTAGATAATTACCAAACTAAAACTGTAATAATCCATTGAGCGTGGTCCTTATCAAGTTAGCTTTGAAAACAAAAGGATGCTGAAATGTCAAAAATCCAACAATTTTTATTTCAAAATATTATTTTTAGTGTTGTGCTATTGTGTTATTTAAAAATATTATTTTTAGTGTTGTGCTATTGTGTTCTTTAAAAATGCCTTTGTTGCTTGAGGATTAAACTCTACATAAGCAAAAACGTTGATGACATTTTCCCCAGTTCTACGGCGTCTGCGGTGTAAGGGGCGAAGAACACTTCCGTGGTACGAAAGCGATTTGCTAAACAAGTGAACATTCTGCTGCCGCTGCCGTACCGGCCTCTCTATGGATATCTCAATACATACAGCCTTGCAGCTATTGTCGCATTTTGCAGACACTCAAAATAAATAGCAATAATATCAACTGCTTTTTCAAGCAATAAAGGCATCTTTTAAAAACACAATGGCACAAAACTAAAAATTATATTTTGAAATAAAAATTGTTGGATTTTTGACATTTTAGCATCCTTTTATTTTCAAAGCTAACTTGATAAGGACCACGCTCGATGGATTATTACAGTTATAGGTTGGTAATTATCTAATGTTGTATAATATCGTTAAATGGGTTTAAATTAGTAAAAATTACGTAGTATGTCATTAGATTTTGTAAAAAGGTATAAATTTAATTTTTACTTAAAAAAATCGGCCTAGTAGAAAACATCGTGTCCTTTAATGCGTTACGTCTCTACGTAGTATTTATATTTTTGCTAATATATTCGGTTTAAAAAGAGATATTAAATTGCGGTTTTCGCCGTTTTGTTAGGATTTTTTTTCTCTATCTAAATATGTAAAAAGGTATATATCATTATATTTAAATTTTTCAAAAAAAATCGTAAAATAGGTTAGTTTTTACCTTGACGCCCTCTAGCGGCGTTTGTGAGATAAGTGTAGCAATAGTTTATACACTTGAAAATAATGCTTTAAATGCTCTTCTAAACGAGACTAAGTTCACTAAATCCGGTTAAAGCAATCCGGAGTTATTAGCACTTTTCTAAATTAAACTTTAACCTTCCCCCACCACTTTAATTTAGAACTGACAAAAATTACACCTGAAGCTTCTTTGTTTAGAAAACATTAAAGATAAAAATAGTACCATTTATCGATACACTTTATTTGAAATTTTTTTGAGAAATGTATATTTTTATGTTTTGACGTTACCCTTACGCCCCCTAGCGGCCATCCCACAGACTTGAAAATAATTTCCAGAAATTTCTCTTGGTCACTTTTATCTAAAAATTTTTTTCCAGAAAGTTATACTAATAGTAGTTTCTGAGATATAGCCGACTACCTCTCTTAGTGGAACACCCGCTACATTCGTGCACAACATGTACATGTTTGTGCACGAATTTCTCGGTAAGTAATAATCGGATTGACCATTTTCCTTTATTATCTTACATTAACTTCAAGTTGGGAAAAATTGGTAAATATTTCATTAAAATTAGATTTTATGATATAAATTATTACGTTAAGTGTAAGGGCCTGGCTTATTAATACGAGCTACGGGTGTAGTGTCACAGAAAAATAATCACAAAACCTGTAGTCTAGAAGGAATCGGCACGTGAGTACTGAAAACTATTCCTCCTCAATTTTTTTTACGATCCTTTTAAATTGCCCTACTGATGATATAAATGCATGTTGCCATGGCACCACCTGGTGCCCTATTGTTTAAAACCGATTTTATTTAAAGAATTGCAAGAAATTGTTATATATTATCAGACAATTTTTTTCATATTCTCTATTGAAAACAAATAAAAAAGGTTTTATGACTTTTTACAATAAAGTTAATATTTTTGGAAATATGAATTTTTAAAAGTTCGAAAAATCTCCAACTTGGGTACCATGAAAAATAAATATTAATATTTTTTATTTCTTCATACAACGGTAAATAAAATCCTTAATTAATATTAAAAAAAACTGAATTGTTAATAAAGGTTTTTTTAATTCTTATTAAGCGCGCTCACAAGTATGCGTCATTTTCATTTAAGTATTGCCGTCTCTCTGACTCATACGCTGCATCGGCCCCTCTGTGTCCTGAATCATTATTTATCCTTTATCTTAAAAACTAGAAACTTTATTAAAATTGTTAAAAAGAGCAATGGTAATAATAATTTAATTATCTACAATTTATTTTTATAAGTTTTTTCCCGAAATTAATTTTACAAAAGTTATTGGAGCTTTATTTTACTTGTAAGCGCGCTTAATAAACAATTAAAAAACCTGTATAAAAAAATCATATTTTTTCAAATCTCAATTAGGGATATTATAACCTATTGTATAAAAAATAAAAAATATATTTTTTATGCGTTATTTAATTTACGCCCTGAGGGCGCTGGAGACATCTATTTAACACTTTTCTTGCATTCTGTAGTAAAAGAATTCTTCCAGCTAATTCTAGACTTTTCCAGACTTTTCCATTCTTTTCCACATTACTATATAAAGCGCGACACGAGCGTCAACAAGCGGCTATGTGCGGCAGATCCTAACTATTTTCAATACTGGCGGCTGGCGCCACGGATTCCACTTTGGCTTTCACATTGTGCGCATGGGCATAAGATCATATCAACTGCACCTAACCTAACAATTTTGTATTTTGTTAATTTGTATACTTCTGTGTTTTTGTTTAGTAAAAACTTCAAGTATCAATATTATTTGTGTGATTTTTATTATTATTTGGTATAAAAATGGACATAATTTGCCAAATTTGCAATAAAATTCTTCGTAATTTTCTAGAAAGTTGCTCCAACTCCAATTTTGACCAAATTTGGTATAAGGGGTTTTTTTGGGGCGCCGAATCTATGGCAAAATTTCGGCCTAGACAGAAAAGTTTATTTTTCCTACTTTTAGTGATTTATCAGGTCGTGGTTAGTTCTGGTTAATTACTTTAACTAACCAGAATTAACCACGACCGATCAGAAAGAAGGGCTTTTGAATTTGTGTAAATTATCCCTACGTAGAAGTTATTAACAAAATTTAAATAATTTTCAATGTATATCTAGTATTTATTACGTCTAAAATTATTAGGAAAAATATAAAGCCGATTTAACTAAACAGAACCAACCATGACCGACTAGAACTAAGGGTTTTGAATTTGTCTAAATTATCCCTACACAGAAGTTATTAACAAACTTTTAATAATTTTGAATCTCGTATTTATTACGGGCCGCAATAGGTCCATCCTGTTTGGGTCAACCAGGTAATCATTTATTAACTGCAAGTTTTATTCAGGCTAACCCTTATTTTGGGGTGCAATTTAGCTGTTATTTTTACCTGATGATTTGGACCGCAATTTGATATATCCCCTTTATTTCTTACCGTTTTGGAAACCCCAATTAATTACCCTTTACAGAGTTTGATTAACTTATAATTCTCATATTATAACTTTTTTTTTTTATCCATTAACCATTACTCCTTTAACACTCTCCAAAATATGCAGGGTGTAAAAAGTATAAGGATCATAATTTTAATGGGCGATAGTGGAGCTCAAAACAAGTCGAAAAGCTCATATGACATATGTGTCAAAACTTGACAGATTTTTGTCCAAACGATGTAAAAGTTTGAGCTTTAAAAGCAATTATTTCTGAAGGCATAAAACCTTTGGAAACTTTTCTCTTAATCGCTTATCAGTAGATTCATTTGCTAATAAAATAAATAAGTTTCAAATGTTTCAATCTAGAAATAAAAAAAATAAAAAAAAAAATAATTTTTTCCCCAATTAAAAATGTAAAAAACAACAGAGCAACCTAGCTAGAAGCCTTGTGTAGTTAGTTGTAAATACGTGTTCAACGGACGCAAGATTTTTGGTTGTTTTTAAATCGAGAAAAATATACAACTGTAGTGTCCAAGATTTGTGAAAACGAGATGTGTGCAACCGAGAAATCATATCCCTCAAGCAAAATAAAAAATGCTGTTTTAAAACATAATAATTTGTGCTCTTAAAATGAATATTTTGCCTATTTGTGGTGAGAACAATTATTTTTTAATTACAAATATTAACCAAACAATAATGTATTGTTTTTTACATAAATTTTATTCCAAATTAAATATCAAAATAAATTGCAAGAAGTAAATTTTATTATTTGTATATAAATAAATCTTCTTAAAAAAAGTGTAAAAATGCAAAACTGTGTGTTGCCAATTTTTTTAAACTTTGAAAGACCTATTTCGAAAACAGTTAATTTTGACCCATATGTTTTTGGCTTTTTCGACTTGTTTTGAACTCCACTACCGCCCATTAAAATCGTGAGCATCATACTTTTTACACCCTGTATAAATTAACTAGCAAAGTTAAGTAATTAAACATCCCGCAAAAATCTAACGCATGCGTACAATGTAAAAGCCAAAGTGGAATCCGTGGCGCTAGCCGCCAGTATTTTCAATAGTATCCTCGTCCATTGCAAGTAACTTTGGGAGGGCGGCTACGAGCGTAAACTTACTTGCGCGGCAGATCCTCTCTGGATGGGATTTTCGCTCGTAGCCGCGCGATTATTTAATATTTAGTCTGCGAACATCAGTTAGCTAGGTTGCTTTGGTTATTTTTTTATATAATTTTGACATTTTGTTGCGAGTGAAAAAATGAAAGAGACCGAAAAACCTCTGGTCTTTTTTGGACTCTTTGACACCTTATAGTCCAGTAAATGAAGGGACAAACCTGTAAATAAATCTGTACAGTTTTTACCTTGTGGCGTAATTTTTAGGTCTTCGGAGATGCTTTTGAGCGAAAAAAGTTTATCAACATTATCAAATAGGTGAGAAAGGGCTGAAAATGGCCCCTCAAGGCCCGAAAATTGGGTTTCAAGCTAATATCTGCCAAATATGCAAATTAGAACATTTTGCTTTAGACAAAGTAAAGGTCGCCTTTAGTCTACAAAAATTGTCCTTTTTTTCAAAAAATTGATAGTTTTCGAGATAACGGGACCCAAAGTCCCCTTAATTTAGCTGCCGCTCTACCGCTAGAATGCCGTTATCTTCATGAATTCACTTATTAGCGGGCGGACGAATTGTTCCATTACTCAGGCAATAATGTACATTTTTTATCATTCAAAGTTCATCGGAATGAGAAAACCCATACCTATCATTGCGTATGAGTTTGGGTCCATTTTTCAAAAAGTATTGGTGTAACGAAAAAAATGGTAGAGACAATTTTTGTAGATTTTGAGATGATCTTCATTTTTTGTCTAAACAAATATTCTCTATTTCGTATATTTTGGCAGATATTCGCGCAAAACTTATTTTTGAAACTTTGGAGGGTCATTTTCAGCGGTTTCCCACGTCGGAATCATGATAAACTTTGAAAGCATATGCAAAGATCCAAGAATTGCGCCACAAATGGAAACTGCACAGATTTATTTACAGCTTTGGGTACTTCCAGGTCTTCAGTTACTGGACTATTATTAAACTGTAATAAGGAATTTCTAAGAAATATGCATTTTCCGCATCTATTTTAAATTGCAATAAGAAACACAATAAAAGCAAACATGTATAATCTGCTTCGCTACTTTGTCGCTACTGAACAGTGGGAACAGCCGCCGCCAGTGGACGACCCCTGTAGCACGAAATCGCTTGTCTTATAGCCGCTTGTTGACGCTCGTGTCGCGTGAGCTGGTAGCCGCTACTGAACAGTGTGAACAGCCGCCGCCAGTGGACGACCCCTGTAGCACGAAATCGCTTGTCTTATAGCCGCTTGTTGACGCTCGTGTCGCGTGAGCTGGTAGCCGCTTGTTTTCGCTTCCAGTGGACGACTAGGCTTAGTTTTGTCCTCCGACCAGATAAGAAGTTGACAGACAGTTAAAGGTTAAAGAGTTGTCATAATTACGTAACATTGAAGTGTTACCATAGAAACGTTTGTAAACCTGATATCCAATAAAATGGTGTAAAACCAGGATCCGTGTTTTTATACGGAGTGTCACGGAACAGTATTTTTTTAACATATTAGACATTTAAAATATGAAAAAAAAAACGATTTTTTGGAAATTTTAAAGCTAAAAGATTGGTTACGCTCTGACTATTGATTAGTGACAGCATAGGGACGCTGACGTTTTTGAGGATATCTCCATAAATTTTTAATATTTTACTTTTTCCCTTTTACAGTATATTTTTAACATTCATTTTAAAATATAAAAAAACAAACAAAAAATTTTTGTTCTTTATATTCTAAAGGTATCGCCCGCCCTTCTTAAACGAAAGACACAGAATAAAATCCCTAGATATGGAAATATTATTCCAAGCAGGTCTTATTTGGGATATAACCGAGAATGTACCGGGTGTCCAAATAAGAAAGGACGCCGGCTGTATCTCAGAAAATGTTTATCGCACAGCGTTGGGAAAAAATATTTTTAGTAAAAGTGGTCAAGAGAAATAGATGGAAATTATTTTCAAGCTTCTGAAATGGCCG
Organism: Listronotus oregonensis; assembly: GCA_019359885.1. Classification (NCBI taxonomy): domain Eukaryota; kingdom Metazoa; phylum Arthropoda; class Insecta; order Coleoptera; family Curculionidae; genus Listronotus; species Listronotus oregonensis. The sequence goes on from JAHBCN010011813.1 coordinate 26,340, forward strand.
CTAGGGGGCGTAACTGCAATCTTAAATCTAAAAATGTTATGTTTCTGTGAATTTTGCTATATTAACCTAACAAAAAAATACCCGATTTTTGAAGTCGAGAATAATTTAAACCTTTTTTGTTTGACAATTTTTGATGTATCTCTAAAAATAAAGTGGTGGGGGGTATTTAAAGGTTTCGTAAAAACACCCTGTATCTTCGAAACGGCTAAGCCAATTTTAACAAACTTGGGCTACTAAAAAAGAGCTATTCTTGGGCTACAAATTGTATATTATTTGAAGTTTTGTTAGTTTCACATGTCGCCGCTAGAGGGCTTTTTTCGATATTCTGATAGAAATGGTTAATTTTCTCAAAAAAATTAAATGCATTGGTATATTTTTTTCATAAAAAAGTAGCTAAATAATGCCTAAACAAGCTTGCGAAAACCGTATTTTGATATCTTGTTCCTTACCTAAAATTTGGGCCTAAGAAAATTTTATACGTCAATATCTCAAAAGCTTTAAAAGCTACAAGAAATATTACATAACATAAATTATGTATTTTTGCAAAACCTTTAATTTAGGTTATGAAATATTTTCGTCTAAATGCAATACTTTACGGGTTATAATCAAAAAATTGAATTTTCAGGGTTTTTTTAAGGTATACCCCTAGAATTCTCTTTTTTGATTATAACTCGTAAAGTACTGCATTTAGATGAAAAGATTATTTAACCTAAATTAGAGGTTTTGTTAAAATACACAATTAATGTTTTATAAAATTTCCTGTAGCTTTTATAGTTTTTGAGATATTGACGTATAAAATTTTCTTTGGTCTAAATATTAGGTAAGGAACAAGATATCGAGATGCGGTTTTTGCGAGTTTGTTTAGGCATTTTTTAGCTACTTTTTCGTAAAGAAAAAATTTTACCAATGCATTTATTTTTTTTTTGAGAAAATTAACCATTTCTGTCGAAATTCCGAAAAAAGACCTCTAGCGGCGACATGTGAAACTAACAAAACTTTAAATAATATAATATTTATAGCCCAAGAATAGCTCTTTTTAACTAGCCCAAGTTTGTTAAAATCGGCTTAGCCGTTTCGAAATTTCAAGGTTTTTACGGAAACCTTTGAATACCCATCACTTTTTTTTAGGATATCGAAAAATTGTCAAACAAAAAAGGTTCAGATTATCCTCGACTTTAAGGATCAGGTATTTTTTTGTTAGGTTAATATAGCAAAATTCACAGAAATATCACTTTTTTAGATTCAATATTGCAGTTACGCCCCCTAATGGCCATTTCAGAAACTTGAAAATAATTTCCAGCTATTTCTCTTGACCACTTTTACTAAAAATATTTTTTCGTCAACGCTGTGCGATAAATATTTTCCGAGATACAGCCGGCGTCCCTTCTTATTTGGACACCAGGTACAAGTTAGAAGAAAAAAAGATTTACTATTAAAAAAAAAGTTATAACGTTGTTAAAACATGTTTCATTAAGACATGTAAAACTATTTAATTTACTTTTTGGAATTTTTTTCAGCTACAACATGTTTAAATGATTATGTTTAACCAACAATCGGGAGAAAATTTGAAAAGAGGTCGTGACAAGTAAAAATTTATTAAGTAAAAGACTTTAATGATTTTTCAGCTAGAGTTCACTCTATTTGAACTTTACGATTTGGGATAATTAAGGGTAGAATTCACTCGTGCATATAATAAGTAGGAAGTATTTCCATTTTTAGGCTAAGTAGCATTTTACTTTATTTTGGAAATAATTAAAATAATAGACGGAAATATTAAGAAATCATAACTCCTTATATACGGGGTGATTCATGAGGATGTCAATACTTTAGGTACGTACTCAGGGTCCAAAAATAAGCATAAAAGTC
>JAHBCN010011814.1:0-28093 GCA_019359885.1 Listronotus oregonensis
AAAATAAATTTCAAATATTGTATGATAGTTTCATGTACTTATCACCAATTTTGTGATAAAAGAAGGGCAAAATAGTGTAAATCAGTTTAATCTAATCCTAAGATTCTGGTTGTACATTAAAAAGTGAAAATTTTTATAACTGCTTTTTAGGCATATACTTTTCACTAATAACAAACATTCATGAGACAGAATAACAGTGGTTAAAAATGTTTAGTAACCTTTGGTACCTAGGTATCCATTGTAACAGTATCCGTTAAATATTATGTGTCTACAGTATGTCGAGCTGTTGTTGAGTTGAAAGTGTAAGTTTAAGAAACCAAAAATCTAATTTCTTGAATTCAAATACAGAAAAAGCAAAAAGGAACTTTAACATAAAATTGTACTTTCTTTTATTCAATTAGAGGGACCTGTATATATTAAAATTTGCCTGGTCTGCCCAGTAAGTAATAATTTTGATCCTTTAAAAGAATATACTAAATTATTAAATTAAATAAAAGTACCTAAAAGTAAACCTTATTTTTTTTAATAATCCACAGAAATACACAAACATTGTGGAAATCATCTAAAAGATAGTTAAGATTGCCTTATTTTTCTCACTGCTATTTCCTATGAAATTTTCATTATTCTATTATTCATAACTAGATAAAAAGCCTGTCTCCGCCAGGCGAGAGACAATATTAAGTAGCCTCTGTCTCCGTCAAACGCCTTCCGTACGGCTAACGGTAAAAAAACACTTTTTTGCTCCTATTTTTTTCCCCGGGGCGGGGGCAAAATTTAAAAAACGGGCTTCGTTAGGTTCTAGCCACTGCTAAAGACTACCACTGTGCCAAATTTCATGATTTTAGCTCAAGCCATAACTTCAGAATCACGTGGACAGACAAATAAATAAATATATATATAAATATATATATATATATATATATATATATATATATATATATATATATATTTTTAATATATATAAAAATAATATAATTTTACCTACACAATAAATATATCCACATTAGAAAATTATATATATAGATTGTTATATTATTATAGAAATACTTACTTAAAGTAAAAAATGCCGGGTATGTTACCCTTGGATTTGCAAGACAAAACCATACAACCTCTAATTACGATATTATAAGTAACAAACAATAAACACAAAATTATAGTCACAATTTAATAAATACTCATCACTAAAATAAGAAGGTTTTTATCAATCCAAAAAACTTCTGCAACCACAAAATATAATCACACAAAGCAAAACAATCGAAACTAATTCGGCGCAAAGGGCACAAACCACAACGAAAATGACGAATGATGAGACGACGACGGTTGACGGTACAGCACCAAAAACCTTAGACAACCTAAGACCAACAACGGTTCTACGGCTCTCATAAAAGTATATTGTGTTGCCTAACTACACACTGATTTATCAGTGTGTAAGTAGGGAACACATTAAATTATTTCGTGGAATTTTGTTATTGCGCAGAATCTGCGGGGTCAACTCTGACAGTTATTTTCATACTGGGCTGGACATTTGTTGATCAAATGGGCCATAGCATTGGGCTTCCATACACCTTTAAACTTCCTTGGTTTGGCTACGTATGTAACAACTTTCTTATTTTAAAAACTGTAAGTTTTAAAACTAACGGTTTTTTAACATATAAGTCAATAGACGTATATTTTAATAAATAAAAACCCCATTTAATAGGTATTTGAAACAAAATATTGTAAACAAACAACCAAACTTTCAAATATCTTTGTTTAAAACTAAAAGAAGTAGACGTAAGACAGAAACGCTATTTTCATGTATATGTTATTGCAAAACACCGAATTTGGTGAATGTCAAATATTTAAAAAAACTAAAGGTGTTTTTACCAAAATCATCCACTTTGGTGCGTTTAGCAGAAATTTGAACTAATTAACCTTACCAAAATTATTAGCTTTAACCTAAACGCACAAAAGCTGGTTTAGTTTTTTTTATATTTGACATTCATCGGCGAATGTTGACATTCACAAAATACGGTCTTTCACGGTAACATATACATTGTTGAAATCAAAGTAAAATTGACAAGCCCCAAACAAGGTTTTAATTTGATATAAAAGCTCGGTTCTGGGTTTTTTGAAGGAGATTTACCTTTGTTAAACTTTTAACTTGGAACAAAGAATATATACCTTGCTACCCTTCTTAAGGGCTTGATTTAAACTGCGGTACAATGGGAATTCTCTGTTAAAGAAAACCAATCTATAACCCTTTAAAATGCCAAAAGCATTTATAATTTTTCTGTATTTTTTTTGGTTATCTAAGATGCACAGAATATTTCTTTTTAAAATAAAATAAGTTAGAATAATTTTAGTTGCCACTTGAATTTAGGATATTTTTACTTTCTTTCTAATAGAAAAAGTAATGTAATAGCGGAGTCACCTTAGATTATTACCTCGGAACCCAGCGACTGTGTATAAAATTTAAAATAAACTATTGAACTTAATAGTTAATATCCTCTATAAAAATGTTTACCCCTCAAAAATTGCCGCTTTTTCCCTGGGGGTGAATGCCACCCCTTCTCGGGGGTGGATTTTTCTAAATCAAAAATAAGTACGGAAGTGGATAGATTGACTAAGCAACTTTTGTTTCATAAAGTTTTTTTTCCGAAAGGCATTACTTTTCGAGTTATTCGCAATTGAAAATGTCAATTTTTCAACCAAAAATAACACGTTTTCAGACGGTTTTTCGCAAATAACTCGGAAAGTAAGCATTTTATTGAAAATATCATTTTTACCAAAAATATAGCTTATAAAAAAACACCAAGAATGGTTGGAGTTATAGCCTGTTGAAGGTTGGTTCTTAGTCGTCACATGCCAACATTAAAAGTTTTAACGTAATATAACCAAAAAAAACGATACATTTTTTGGGAAAAGCTCATAACATCTCTTTTGAAGTACTTAAAAAAAACCTTTATTTTTGTTTCTTACAAAAGTCTTTAGCACTAAAATTAAGCGAGTTATGGCCAAAATAAAGTTGATCTCTATTTTTCTTTATGAAAAAATGTGAAAATCGCCCTCTAATTACCACCCTAATTGAAAATAATCTTTGTCACTTTACAATTCACTTTATTTTTGTATTTGTAATATGCTCAGGAAGTTTGACCGGTTTAAAGTGCATATTTTTGAAAAAAATTGAGCTTAACGTGAAAGAAACATTTTTGTAATTTTGAAATAAATAGACTTTTCTTCAAAATATCTCAAAAACCCTTAATGATACGTAAACAAAAACAAAACGAAAATTTTTGATAAAGAAAAACCCACAATTTTGTATTTTACAAAATTTTACGCATCATTCAGGATTTTTGAGTTATTTTGAAGAAAAGGCTATTTTTTCAAAATTAAAAAAAAAGTCTCTTTCACTTTAAGCTCAATTTTGTTTTTAAATATGCACTTTAAACCAGTCAAACTTCCTAAGCATATTACAAATACATAAAAAAAGTAAATTGTAAGGTGACAAAGATTATTTTCAATTGGGGTGGTAATTAGAGGATGATTTTCACATTTTTTTCATCCAAAAAAAATAGAGATCAAATTTGTTTTGGCCATAACTCGCTTAATTTTAGCGCTAGAGACTTTTGTAGATAACAAAAATAAAGGTCTTTTCAAGTACTTCAAAAAAGGTAAAATGAGCTTTTCCCGAAAAATGTATCGTTTTTTGGTTATATTACGTTGAAACTTTTAATGTTTTCATTTGACGAATAAGAACCAACCTTCAACAGGCTATAACTCCGTTTGTATTGGGTTTATGGACATCATAAGCTCACCATTTTTGTTGTTTTTTTATAAACTACATTTTTGGTAAAACTGATATTTTTGATAAAATGCTTACTATTCGAGTTATTTGCGAAAAACCGTCTGAAAACGTGTTTTTGGTTATTTGGAATTGCGAATAACTCGAAAAGTAATGCCTTTTAGAAAAAACTTTATGAAACAAAAGTTGCTTAGAATTAGTCAATCTATCCACTTCCGTACTTATTTTTGATAAAAATGATAACCCCCAGAAGGAAAAGGGCAATTTTTGAGGGGTAAACATTTTTATAGAGGATATAAACTATTAGGTTCAATAGTTTATTTTAAATTTTATACACAGTCGCTGGGTTCCGAGGTTTTAACATTTTTTGGGCTAAGGTGACTCCGCTATAATATCAAAAATTACACCTATTGATTTTTAAAGATTTTCATGTTTTGGAGTCCCTGAGCTACAAGAAATATGTGTGTTAGTATGTCTTTTTGTCTGTATGTGGGTGGTTTCAAGATGCGCTTTGTGCACCACAATATTTTTTTCCTTATAATTAGATTTAATAAGCTTAGCATTCATTTATTTTGGTGCGTTAAGCGCATTATAAAATAAAAAAAAACATCCAAAAACATCTAAAATTCCAAAAATTCAATAAACATAGCAAGTTTGAGGGATATTTTTTGTATTTGTCATTCTGATTTTTTTACCAATTTAGTTTAAATGGTTTGCATTTAAAATATAATTGCATAAAAATATACGAGTACTTGATCCTTTTATAAATACAACAAATTTTAACTTCGAATATTTACTTATTTGATGGGCGAAAAAAGGCCGATCTTTATCCACCTTTTTTAAACAAATAATACTTTACGATTTACAGTTGGATCAGTATTAGAATCAAAATTCGGTGCTCTTTGAAAAAAAAAAAAACATAAAAGTAGCCAAAAGCCTTTGCTTTTTATAATGTGCCGCTTCCCGCACGTGTCTGTAAAAACAGACAATATAAAAAGCAAAGGCGGTCGCCAGTAAAAATCAAACCTTTTTGGCTACTTTTTATGTTGAGCACCGAATTTTTAGGCTAATACTAATCCAAGTATATTAAGAGTAACAACTAGACTTAAAAATGGGTTAAATATGAAATGATAACCAAACAGCAACATTTGAATCTGTCATAAAATATTTTTATTAAATAGTAAAATATTTAAAGAACATACTAATAATAATCAAAACAATATATTTTTTTGTATTCGCTTCAAAAACAGACTATTTTGCGGACTCACTTCAGTCCGTAAAATAAATCGTTTTCGGACCGTCGTCTAGCAATTTATTTTAATACAACAATTAAACACCTAATTTATTTAAATTTTCACAATTTTTTAAAAATTGACTGCGGTTGTCAAACGACTGATTATACATAATAAATAGTTTAAATGTATTTTTAAAAACAAAAAAGGTTTTTTTTTTTTTTTTTTTTTTTTTTTTTTTTTTTTTTTTTTTTTTTTTTTTTTTTTTTTTTTTTTTTTTTTTTTTTTTTTTTTTTGTCGTTAAATTTATTTATACACAATTCTATTTAAAATTTCACAATTTTAAAAAGACGGATTGCAAAACTATTATAAAATAAATAGTTTTGTATTTTTTAGATAAACAAAAAAAAGGTTTTCCGAAATAAATTAGTTTTTGGGGACTCATCTGCCATTACGAACAGCAACGATTCGTGCCAAAAAACTTGATTTTAAGTACTTGATACAAAAATAAGTATTTTTGTATTTGCTCAAAAAAGGGCTATTTTACTTACTCATTTCAGTCTGTAAAATAAATCTTTTTCGGACTCAGACCAAATAAATCATCATGGCAATACAACTTACCTTTATTTTTTAATGTTTTGATATCTTTTAACAATTAACTGGCGTTGTCAAACGATAATACATAATAAAAAGAGTAAATGTTTTTTTGAAGCATAAACAAAAAAACGTTTTTTGTATTACGTACCTAAATCAGTTTATTGGGACTCCGAACAGCAACGATTTGTCCTAGAAAACTTGATTTTAGGTACTGGTTCTTCTTCTACTTCCCTGGGAGCCGTCTTGATCTACTACCGGAGGCAGCGCAGTTCTTGGGCTTTTTGTGCCTAATTTCCCATTATCTTTTAGACCAATTCTCCCATAAGTCTTGTTCCTTTTACAAGTCTGTGTAAGCCCGAGACTGGTTGATATATTCCTGTAGGCTCATTTTCGGTTGCCCAAATAATGCCTGTTTTTTGTGATTCAACGCTTTACATTCGCACAGGATATGGTAGGATGTTTCTTCCCCCTTGTCGCACATTCTGCAACTTGGGTCCCCATTGTATGAGCCTATCTTATGTAGGTGTCCTCTTAGGTTATCGTGCCCTATTAGCAGCTCTGCTGTTATGCGAAGACTCTTTCTAATTTATTTGAGTAGTTCTTTTTTCGTTCTTTTGGATGGGCTCCTTATGAAGCCTTTTCCATGTCTTATTCTACTGAGGGCCCCAGTATTTCTGGTGTTTGTTTCGGATCCATTCCGTGGTTTGCCCTCGTGCTGTGGTTTTGGTCACTCCAAGGCAGCTTCTGGTCCATAGTATGGTGTGGATGATCCCTGTCTCAGTAACTTATCCCCTTTTTCGTTTCCTTCTATTCCCGAATGTCCTGGTACCCACAGGAGACTTACTCTGATGCGTTTTCCTAGGATATCCAGTTCTTTTTGGCATTCCCATGTCAGCTTGGACCTTATCTTGGGGTAACGTTCAAGCTGACATGAGAATGCCAAAAGGTACGTGTTCAAAAAAACTATTTTTGACATTGTCTGCTAACTTAACATGTCATTATCAGTCATTGTTTATAAAAGTTTACATTTAAAGCATTGTTGCCAAATAAAAAAATGAAATCCTGACTTACTTTACAAAAATTGGGTGCGTTCAGTGCACCAAACTGTTAACCTTTATCGTAAAACCGTGGTAACTAAACAGATTGCTGCGTTCCCGAACGATACGTTTCAAGGTTATTAGAAAAATAGCTATTTATGGAAGATTTTTTACTTAAAAACGTACTAGACGATAATATAGATTTTAATGTCGTGCAAGTTATCAGTAATTAAGTAAAACCTATAAATATTGTCCCAATACGAAATATTTTAATTACATTTTAGAAATTTAAGGTTATGTTACTCGAAGAGTAACCTAACCTTAAATGGTAATTTTTTGTTTCATCTTTTTTAGGTTAGAAAAAATCGCTGGGGTAATATTCTACTATATTGTTACGGACCTTTAAAATATGTGTTTAGTTTATAGAAATGTAAGAAGTTAGAAATATTTATTTAAGGTTAATAAATTATTTAAATAAATTACCTTGGTTTTTTCTCATTCTGACGGCCATTGTGGAGTGTTCTAAGGGCGTTGAAATAATCAAATTTGCACTTTACTTGCATTCTGTATTAAAATAATTTTTCCTGCTAATTCCAGACTTTTCAATTCTTTTTCGCGTTATTAAAAAAGGCAACAGGAAACTCCACAAGAACCGAAGTTAAATCGACGTTTAAATAATTTAGTTGATGACATTGATGACTTAATAATTTCCATTTTTACGTTGCATTGTTTTTACCACAACGTGTAAGGTGTTACGGAGCAGTATCATTAGTATGATATGGTTTTACCTCTCCTGGAAAGAAATTATAATAAAGACTGGAAAAATATTTGGACAAAAACAAACAAATTACGGGGTTCCACCTACATCAAGCGGTTTTAGGCCCAACTGTGTGAAACGTTTTGTACGATGAACGATTTTTCGATCTGTCTAAACGGTACTGTAAACAGTACCGTTCAAACCCGTAAAATTACTAAACACATTAAACAGTTTGGTGCGCTGAACGCGCCCATTGTAAATTACCGATCTTTAGGACATAAAAATTACAACATAAAACTTAAGTTTTTTTATTAATATCTTTTCCACTTAACGCAAACCTAATACTAATCACGGTCAATCCTTTTAACTCCCTCCAGCACAACTGTAGCAAGGTAAAGCAAAGACAAAAACTAATAAAAACACCTAATTACTCCTAAGTAATTATGTTTGTTACAGAGATGCACATCGTGGTGGATTAGAAAGTAAAGATTAAAGTGAGAAGTTCTAAAAATTCATGCGAATTATAATCAGTTCTAAATATAAAACAATAAAGTACCAAAGACAAAATAAAATAAAATGTAGTATCCCCAAAAGTTATCAAAAATTAAGCTGGTTTTTTTCCTTAGCTATTAAAAACTTATTTTTTGAAATTTAAATTGACTTATTTAAGTCAATCAAATTGGTTTACTGCGGTAAAACGTCGTGATCCTGCAGTGAAACTAGCTAAACTTTTTAATAAAACTTAAATCTGTTACTGCCATAACACATTGTATATGGCTCAAAACCGTATAGTTTTCAGTTTTTTAATAACATTTTATTTAAACTAAAATATTTTTTTATTACTTCATGTTTTTTTTAACCGATTTCTGCAGAAAATATTCCGTAGACTTCAGAGATTAATAGATAGAGACCTAGGCTTGTCAGGGTGGGCATGCATAAGCGGATGTATCTAAGGACCTGTACATCTTTCTATAATAGTATTGTTTAATTATCAAAAAACCCGACGATGATATCTTTGCTCGTTTTAAACTTATAGCAAATTAAAGTTTTTTTACGCGCAGAGTCAAAACTTATGTACCGCCATCTAGCGTTCGGCCCTAGAATGTCTAATTAACATTATTATAGTTGATTTTTCAAGCTGTTAATAAGATACATCCTGTTGTCATAATTAATAAATTAATACTTAAACTAATATATCACAGCATTAAAGGACGATTATGTGATTTTCTTAGGATAATTATTTATTAACGAACTTCTCTTTATATTTAAATGAAGGTCCTGAAAAGGACCGATTTTAAACCCAAACATATTAGGTTCCTAATGCCTCGATAGATGTTCAAACTGCTTTCATCACATTCCAAACAAGCTTCCACTTCTTTGGTGGATAAAACGATTGAGCTGTTTATCATCACTTTTAATCAATATTTATAATATCTTTTAACGACCCCATAAGTAAAAGTCTAGGCATGTTAAATCGGGTGACCTGGCCCAGGAAATAGACTTCCCTTCCGATCCAGGGCCCTTAAAAATAATTATTAATATGATCCCGCACGAAACGGGAAAATGTGCTGGACAATTGAATTGGAAATACATGGTTCGTCTCACTTCCAATGTCAAATCTTCCATTAAAATGGCAAAGCATTTATTAAAAAATCCAAAAAATATTACCGGTTAATGTCCATCAAAAAAAGGACCAATAATTTTCGTTCCGATAATGCCACACCACACGTTTACACTCCAGCGGCCTTGGTGCTGAACTTCTCGCATCCAGTGGGAATTTTCAGCCGACCAATAATGCATATTATGCCTGTTAACTCTACCTTCGCTACTAAAAAATGCCTGTTTTCGGGAATCATTTCTGCGCTCAAAATCATGTTCGTTTAAGGCTTGGTGTGGGATTATATGGTAGGGGTGTAGCCTTAAAATAAAAGAAATGCCTATTATATTCAAGGAGTAAATTATATTAAAAATGTATATTAAAAAGGTGTGTAAGGCAATTACTTACTTGTGGTCTTTTAGTATATTTCGAGCAGTAGTTCGAGTTATTCCCAAATCTAAAGAAAACGCCCGAGTTCCAATATGCTTATTAATTTCTACGTAGGCCAACACATTAATAATGTTTTCTTCCGTTCTTCCAGTAGTGCGACGTCTTCTAAATCTGGGCCGACTAAACCTCCCAGTATCGCGTAGTCGCTGTACCAAGCGTGGAAATACTTTTCTGCCATAATGACGGCGATCTGGATACCGAATGGCATACTGTCTTTCAGCTATTGCTGCATTTTGAAAGCACTCGAAGAAAACCGCAATCATATCAACAGCTTCATCATTTGTAAGAGCATTTTAGCAAAATCGCGCAAAAAGATTTAGATACAAATCTGACAAGAATTAAAAGCATCTAATAAACCTTGACGTTTCAAAAAATTTTGAAAATTTCTTTAGTTTTTGCGCGTAAAATAAAAAACTTTAATTCGCTATAAGTTTAAAACGAGCAAAGATATCATCGTCGAGTTTTCACAATATTTTTGCAAATTTTATGATGTCAAAAATATACCGTTCGATGTAAATTTTTGCAGTAAAATAAAAAAAAACTGGAATTATTACGAATTGCGCTCTCTAGCCTTTTATTGAACTGTAGAGCAATAAGGAGAACGGTATTTAAAGCAGCCTTATTTATCTTGCAAACAAATTTCTAATTTGTTTGAAATCCAATAAGTGGTCTGGTAAATTTACATCGATTTTAATGACTACACTTTCAAGAGCTTCCACCTCCTACTATCAGTCGTATGCCAATGAGCCTAATCCAAGAGAATAGAGAATTTAGGTTTCCAAACAGATTATAAAATATAGCCTAATAATGGGCTTTGGAAAAATCGTTTTCCTTATGTACTTTTAGTTAGCCTCTAGGGTGAAATACGGAACTGAAAAAAATTTTCCCGTTTTTTTATGCACTTTTAATAATAAAAATCCATTGTTGCGAGTTGAATCGAGCCCCAAATCCCCCTTTCTACTTTCCTTTAGTAGATAATTGAAAATCTTTTTAAACCCCTGTTTAAAAATACATTGGTCTGAAAGTTTTATTTTGTTTTGGGTGGTTCATTTTTTTTAATTGGGGTTTAAAAAATTATCCAAGTGTTAATGGCCAAAAGAACCCGAATTGTTATTTTTAGTTTATAAAAACCTACAAACATATTTATTATCAAATAAACTTATAAAAATCTTTAATTATCATTTAAACTTTTTCCTTTAAATTTTACTTGTTTAATTTAAAAAAAATAGTTTTCGTAAAAGATGAAATATATATTTAACGAAAAAACTCTTTATATTAACTTTGAAAAAAAATAGGATGAATACTGCTATAGTCTTTTGTAACCAACATTGTTGCAGAAGCCCATACGATTGTAGGTAGCGCATTTGTGGTTATCTGATAGAAACGCCATAAACTTGTACAAATCTTTTAAGGTTACTTGCTTCGTGCCCACTTCCTTCTTTAGTTTTCCTTAGTTATACGTAAAATCCAAGGAAGTTTGAAAGATATATGGAAGGCCAATGCTGTAGAACAAAATATTGTCCAGGTAAAGTGCAGCGCAGCGAGAATAGGGAATGGGCCCTGCGGAGTTCGCGCAATAAATAGTAGGTCAGGTCCGGACTTAATTCTTTGTTACCATGTATAAACACATCATCAAATGTCAAATTCAAACTAACTATACTTTCACTGTTTTTTTAATTTTTTGACAAAATTGTTGATAATTAAACCATACTAATATAGAATATTTAAAATTATTGTGTAAAATTGGATTTTATTACATCTTATTTAATATGGAAAGAATAGATGACGCCACTTAACAGCCTTCTCTTTAAATGGTCGATATTTTTGAGAGTTTTGTATTTTTACCAAAAATCTAAATGACAACACGATTTTTTGAAATAAATTTTAAAAATTGTTTGATATTTTCATGTACTTATCACCAATTTTGTGATAAAAGAAGGGCAAGATAGTGTAAATGAGTTTAATTTAATTCTCATATTTAAGGATCGATACCTAAAAAAAAAACGTTGTCGAAAAAATCTACTTACATTTGTAATCAGCGCCTCTGTATGCAAAATCATCAAATGGGCAAGGCCAAGGAAAGTAAAAAAAAATTTGGACTAATTGTTTGTGTTTTAGGGTTATACAATATTTAATAAATTTATAATTTGTATAAAAGTACAATAAAATAATATCACCTCATGCAGGTAATTTATTTCTACACCGAATTTACTAAAAAACCTAAGAATCTGGTTGTCCATTAAAAAGTGAAAATTTTTATAACTGCTTTTAGGCATATAGATTTTACTAATAACAAAATTAATGAGACAGGATGAGAGTGGTTAAAAATGTTTGGTAACTTTGGTAGGTATCCATTGTAACAGCATCCGTTAAATATTATGTGCCTACAGTATGTTAACCTTAAAAAGTTTATAATGTAAGTTTAAGCAAACCAAAAATCTAATTTCCTTATTAACAAATAGAAAAGAAGCATAAAGAAACTTTAACAATAAATTGTACTTTCTTTCGTTTAATTAGTGGAAACCCCGTATATATTAAAATTTGTCTGGTTTGTCCAGTAATTGATAATTTTGACCCTTTTAAAAATTTAAAAATTTAAATTTTTAAAAAAATATGAGTAGTCTAAATCTTTTTCTTTTTAATGATCCACATTTTTAAAACAAACATTGAGGTATTCATCTAAGATAGTTAAGATAACTTTACTTTTCTCACTGCCATTGCCTATAAAATTTCCATTTTTTATAATTTAAATTAATATATTAAGATTTTTTATTCGGTTACCTAACGCGGCCTCATGAGAAGAAACCTAATTAATAAATAAAATACCTAAAAAAAATGCCGTATGTTCCCCTTTGGTTTTGGGGAAGCATTTAAACATCTAGTCCTTTTGTTACGATAATATAAGAACAAACAATAAAACCAAAATATATCAAAATTTAAAAAACATTTTTTTATTACTAAAAGAAGGTTTTTATTTTTCCCAAAAAAAACTTCCAATCACAAAATAAAATAACACAAAGCAAAACAATCAAAAATTAATACGACGAAATGACAAAAAACATGTAAATCGTTTGGAAGGGTTGATGAAACGACGAGGGACACAGTAAAAGGGGTTTCATAAGGCGCGCCGCCGCCAGAAAACGGTACAACGGCTCCAAAAAAGATGTTGCTTATCTCACACTAATTTATTGGTGGTAAACAGAAAAATTTGTGAATTTTGTTACCCAGAATCGAGGACCACTTGTGAAGTTTTCTTCTAGTAGGCGGGACTTTTTTGATCGAATGGGGCCATAGCATTGGGCCTTCCATATACCCTTAAACTCCTGGTAAATTTTAAACCCCAAAATAATGATAAAATCAAAATTTTTCAAAAACTTTTTTTTATATATACCAAAAAAACATTTTCTGATATGCAAGTTAAAACTTTTTTTTTTATCGTAGATGAACGAAGCTTTAGACCTGAGCAACCCCGTAGGTGCCAAAGTAAAGAGGGGATTTAATAATACAATGGTTAAAATGTTTGGGGATTTACAGAAGAAGAAAAGATCCCATGGGGAATTTTTAAAACCCCCAGACCCCTTAGGGTGGAAAGTGATAAAGTATTAAAAAGTTATCATTATTGACAACCTGCTCAAGGAAAGGGCAGAAAAACTTCCATAAGGAAGGCCCCCACCATTTGGTGCCACGTAAAGGAAGCCAAGAGTTGGGGGAAATGCCATTGCCAGATGAGGGAACCAATTTTCCCAAAAGCAACATCATTTGAGATACGCAGAGTTTATAAATTAAAAGGCTGGTTTAAAAGAGAACTGATAAACAAACCGTATAATTATAGATATAATAATGCTGTCCCAAATTGATATTTTTTCCGAAGTGTTCCTGAAATATCAAACCATTTTTTTTTGTATTATAGGTTTGTTCTTGTAAATTTTTATATTTTAAAACAATTAATATACATTTAACTAATGTAAATACTATATGCTTATTTAAAAGGGGTAATTTTTAAATTTGAAACCCTGGGGTGGGCCCGTGGCCCTGTCACCGAATTTATATTTTATCATAAGAAATTAATATCGTTTCTTTAGTTGTCCAATATTTCATGTATAACTATTTTTTGTTAACCCGTCAAATTATTAATGATAGCGTACCCAAATCAAACCAACCAAAATCAAAGGTATTTTAATAAAACTATCCGGATTGCTTTATACCGCATCTGCAGGCGTTGTCCTGATAGCGCGGCTCCAGCAGCAGGATTCTAGGGTCAGGGGAGGGAAAAGGCGTTTGCGTCCTGCAGTTGTGCCAAATTTGGTTCGTGTCTCAGGCAGGAAACAAGATGTTTTGACGCAGAGACATAGGGGTTTAGGCCTGAAATTTAGAAGTTAAAAAAGAGTAAAGATGAAAGAAGGTCAGTGTAGGGCAACAATATTTGCATGACTTAAAATTTTTTTAAAAAAGTTTTTTACATTTAAAATTACTTTAAAACCCCCCCTTTGAAAATGCGAAAACATGCCGGTCAGTTTTATGGGGAAAACTTTTGGGTTTTTTTCTTAAACAATAATTATGATAATTTTTTTTTTGTTTTTCGTTTTTAATTTGATGTAGATAAGGGGGAAACTTATTTAAAATTTTTTGAAATAAAACCACTCCAAAATTTCGTTAATTTTTTTTCTTTTTGTGGGGAAACCATGAAATAAACGGTTAGAACACTACAATATAAAAAAATTTTAAACGTACATACATTAAACTTATATCCGGCGTTAAAGAATTAAGAGGTCTTATTATTTTTTTTTGTTGGTTGATGACGTTTTTAAAGGGTTTCCTTAGATAGGTCATTTTTTTTGTATTTAAAGTTTTTTTAAATCATTTTTATATTATTATATGCGTATTTCCTAAAATTATAATATGCATTTGTGGAGTTATTATATATTAAAATTATATTTAAAATCAGCGTAGCTGTAAAATTTAGATACAAATTGGTACTAACTTAAGTACATTGAAAATGTACCCTTTCTTTTCCTAAGAGAATGTTATATATATATATATATATATATATATATATATATATATATATATATATATATATATATATATATATATATAAATTTAACTTAAGAAAAAAACTGTTTTAACCAATAGCTTCAAGTTAGTTAATAAAATTTTTATTAAAGAAAAAATGTTACAATTATACCTGGAATAACCTTTTGATAGAAAATCATTGATAGGGTGAAATCAGCTGAAACGTCTGAAATAAACTTTAACATGGAACAAAAATAGTTTTGATTTGTTGTTGAACCAAAAAAACTCAAGAAAAAAGAAAAACTCAGTAATATATATATATATAAAAATATATATATATATTTTATATATTTTATAATATATATATATATATAATTACAAGAGAGATATATATATATATATATATATATATATATATTATATATATATATCTATATATACATATATATTCTTAGATCTTAAATGAAGCATAGCAAAAGGTAGGTAAAAAATAAGTTTAACCGAATGAATATAAATAAAATATAAACTTACTGCAAACTTATTTGTCATGGTTTTATATGAGTGTCGAGGAAAAAATAAAGTATCTTGAGTTCAAAAATGTCCAGACCATGTCCATGGTTTTATTTAAAAATATTGTATAATGCTTATAACAATATAACATTTAACAAAAGAAAAATGTTAAAATTGGTTTTAAATGATTTTTTCAGAAAACCTAAATTTGTTCTTTTTTTGTAGACATTGGTCCCTAAGAAAATACTTAATACTCCCATTACCAAAACAACCTAATTTCTAACAAGTTTGATTTTTGTTTTCTTAATATTTTCTATTTTTTTTTTTAATAAATAAATATATATATATATATATATATATATATATATATATATATATATATATATATATATATAAAAGTATAAATTTTTTTAATTATATTATATATAGTATTTATTATACATAAAAATAGTATTTTTTCCATACTGTTTTTTAATAAAATGAGTTTTAAACTTTGAAATTTTTCGTAATCGTAAAAAAACTATAAAAAATAAATGATGAATAAATAATAAGGTAATAAAAAGTAAAAGAAAATACTAAAGAAGTAATAATAGATAATACAATTTCATACAAGGAGTGAAAAATTTTAATACTATGATCAGGTTCTTGATGTCATTTTTTCATTAATTTGGTTTTTTTCACAAATAAATTTTAGAGAATAAATGTAGTATTGATAATAGGGTAATTTTAAACTAAAACGAATAATAGAATAATAGACAAGGTTTCCCATTAAAAACCACAACTTCGCATTATACAGGGTGTCCGGAAATAATTTCAAAAATTTTAGGGGTGATTTCACATGTGATTATGAAGAAAGTTAATATAATAAGGCCCTGCAAATTCGCCATAATGCTATGGCGTTTTAAAGATTGCACCGGGAAAAGGGTTTTTTTATATCTCTAAAACCTTTTTAGATACCCTTTTTTAAATTTTTAATATAAATTGTATTTATAGTAGGTTATATATGGTATCCTATGTATCAGGGGGTACCGACAAGGAAGGCCTCGATTTAATTTGTTTACATTTTTATTAAACGACCTATTTCTGCAGTTTTCTTTGGAAATTCCAAATCCTTGGTATAAATAATAAAAAAGGTACTCCTGTAGAAAACCTGTAAGGCTAGTCGTTTTCAAGAAAACATTTTCCAAAGAAAATGCATTGCATACATGGTCGCCCAATAATAATAAAAATGTCTACATCAAAATAGGCTTACGTCGGTGCTAAGTTGAAAATAAAAAAAAAGGTCTAGTAACTCTAGTATCGGGTAATGAATTTATCATGAGGTTAAAAAAATTAGTTTATTTAAATATAACTGTGTTAATAACAGTGTAATTAAAAAAATCATTGTTCTTACCTTTCCAAAAATGCCGGAATTCTTTTTTGCTTGGGCGACCATGCATGCACCATTTTTTTTTAAGAGTGTTTTCTTGAAAATGGCTAGCGTGACAAATTTAAAAATGCCTTTTTAGGTCATTAATTACGCGGAATCAGAATTTTAAAAAAAACTGCAAAAATATGACAATTAAAATGCCTTTTTTAGTCATTAATTACGCCGAATCAGAATTAAAGAAAAATGCAAAAATATGACGTTTAATAAAAATGTGAACAAAATTAAAACGAAGGGTTTAAAGCCGGTACGCCCTGATTAAAGGGGGGTTGATTTATAAAAAAAAAGTAATACATAAAAGTAATTTACAGGTCAAATTTAGATGGCTATCTGAAAACGAAAACCTCATGTTCCGGTAAATCTTTCTTTATAATTTAACATATGGAACCGCCCCTAGAATAATTTTTAAAGGTATTTTGGACACCCTGTATTTTAAAACCACACGATAAAAAATGGGTAATCACATTGATTCACCTAAAATTCTACACAAAGTTGCTTAATTTTTTATCTTTACAAAAATGCTAAAATTTTCAAATTTTAAATGTACACCAGATTTGATGTGAATCCTGGGAAAAGGCGTCAAGTTGTTATTGTAATTTTGTACTAAATATATGTTGACATGAACTTTTTTTTTTTTTAATAAACTAGGATTATTTATGGGGAAAGGTGCCAACTTTTGATTGGTATTGCTAATAAACTAAAATACTAAACGAAATTGTAAAAAGTATTAAAATTTGTGGACTTTTTTTATTTTTGTTTTTTACTTTAAATGAAAACGGTTTCCAAAATGGGCACTTTCAGTTCTTTCTAGTACAACCAACCTTTTTTCTTGTTTTGGGTTTTTTTTCCGATAAAAATTTCCAACCCCGAAAAATAACCAGGTTTTTATCACCCCCGGATAAAAAGTTTGTTGAGATTCACACCTGGCGAGTCAGAATTAGCTTATGGATACAACTTATGCGTTACGGGTAAAACCTCTAAAGTGAGAATATGCCAATAGTGTTTTTATTTTTTTTTTAGGATTTTTTGTTAAATTTCGCATTAAAAATTCCCGTTTTATTAGTAATCTTTAAGAACCCTTTTACAAAAAGATTGACTGTACGTTGACCAATTAGAAAAAAGGGCTTAAAAATATTTTAAAAGGAATTTAACACGTTTTATTAATTATGAAAAAAAATTCAAAATTTTTTGTTTTAGTTATAAACATAATATTGCCCTCAAAAATTAGTCTTAGTGGCCTAATTTTGGTGTGTGAAATTGTTTTTTACAGACTAATAAACTTTTTGTCTACTAAATAGTCACTTGAAAGCAGCTAAAAGTTATGGTTAAAAGTTTAACTAAAAAATTTTCTAAAATTGGTTTAATGAAATTTTAAAAAAAAGATAAAAACTGAGAAAAATATTTTTTTTCTTTCTTATTAGAAATAATTAAATAAATAAGAACAAACTGAATTTTATTAACAATTTTTTAAAATTTTTTTAAATTTTTAAATTATGTGCTATACAATTAAATAACAAGGAAATTCTTTTAAATTTTATAAAATAACTCAATACTTTTTTATACTTTACTTGCTTAATTATATTGGTTGATAAATAAGAATTTCTTCTTTGGGTTTTAAGGTACAAAAAAACTTAAAAAAATTTTTTAAAAGCTTTTTAAATGTTAAACTTATATTAATAAAAAATTCTTGACAATAGAACTTATTTCAATTTTAGGCTTTGGGCCCAAAGGGTTTTATTTTATTAAAAAAATTGATTTTTTTTAAAAAAAATTATTACATAAAAATATTTTTTATTTAAGAAATTAAAACATTGAAATAATAATTGGAAATTTTATTTTTAATATAGTCTAATTTAAAAAATTTATGATAATCTAGGAAAAAACAAAGGATAAGAAGAGAGGGGATACCCGACAATGGAGAAAAGGGTTGGGGGGAAAACGGTAAAAAAAATGGGCAGGGCCCTTGGAAATCTTTTTTAAATTAACTGACGCCGGGGCAAAACTGCTATAAAGAAACAAACTTCTTTATTTTGGAAAGTTGGACAGCATAAATTTTAAAAACATAATTATTATAAAGGAGGGAAGGCAATCTTGTTAAATATTTAAAAATCTTCGAAACCATTTAATAAATTTTAAAATTTTTTAGACCTGTTTAAGAGATTTTTTAAAGTAATTTGAAAAATTTTTAAACAATTTTTTAGTTTCAAACATAAACTGAGGGTTAGAGGGAAGTTTCATTTTGTATTTTTGAAAAAAATAGAAGCATTTTTCGGAAATTTTTTTTCAACCCATAAAAAATATTTTTTTTTTAAAAAAACCTATAGGGAATTTCATCAGATGTCAAATATGAAAAATTTTAAAATTCAAGGGGTTTAAACAAACCAATTACCATAGGAAAAAAAAACGCGAAACAGGTTACCAACGATTAAAAATTTCGATTCAATTTTTTTTTTCCTAGGACAAAATTTTTATCAGTTGGTTTTTAATTTTTTCGTGGCTTTCAAAAATAGTTTGAAAAAGGTGGCGCCAACGGGCAACGGAACAAGAGCCAACTAGTAAAACAAAATAACCGAAGGAAAAAAAAACATTTAGAATAACTAATGTCACAAAACTAAAGGTGGAGTTGTCATCGTTTTGATGATTATTTTAAACCACGGTAGGAACGCTAATTTTAGCTCGGGAAAGGTCTTAATTTATTTTATTCTTTCCATCATATTTCTCCTTGCCGCTGGTTTTTTCAAAAAAGGTCTTTAGTATACCCCATCGGTAAAAACCTCAACAAATTGATCCGGCGAACGCAAAAAGACTAATACTATCCCGTTCACGAACTTTTTACTCAGCAACGGGGCCAGATATTTGGAATAATGCAGGTGTTATACTTTGGGTTTTCAATTATTACAGCTTCTTAAATTTTCTTTTTCCAGGGGTTTTTTTTATAAGGTTTTTGCCCCCGACCATTGTGGTGGGTGTTGTTGGGCCCAAAGGGGTTCGGAATCCCTGGGTTTTGACTTTACAATCGGTTTTTTTTTTTTGACCGAACTTTCGAGTTTGTTTCTCCGACGTATACCCACCCATTAGTGGGAATTTGGAAAGCACAAATTTGAAAAGTACGTTTCTGTCTTAGTAAGAATGCTTGAGTAGTTTTGATTTATACGTTTTTTTTTAATTTACCTATTTTGTCTCCTGGGCTTTTTCCAGTTTTTAATAGGAAGGGCAAACATTTGGATGTGAAGTATTTTTAGGGGTTGAGTTTTTTTTTTAAACTGATATTTTTCGACCCCTTTTTCCAGCCTCACCGCATCCTTCTGCTTAAGATCCCTGGTAATTTTTATTTTCTTCAGGGGTTTTTATGTTACAAGGTCACTTAATTGTATAGATAAAGTATGTTGTTTCGTTTTTGTTAAAGTAAGAATTTGTGTAATATTGTCCAGTGGGGTAGGTTTTCTTATACGAGGTTTATAATGGGCCATATTTCGTTTGACAGAACGTGAGAAAATTTTGACCACCTTTTACCCAGTGAGCACAATCCCAAGTTTGGTTTGGGGCACTATGTTAGCTTGGTGAAGAAGTTTTAGTACACTGAAATTTGGAGATACATCACAACCGAAACGGGTTGAAAATAAATAAAGACAAAAAAAATCAAGATTTTAGTATTATTGAAACCATAAATTCGCTGTTTAAAAATATTAAAATTTTTTAACATTTTTTTTTATAACCAAAGGGGGCGATATCGCGATGGGGTTTTTCAAAAGAAGCATTTTATGTTTAAAAAATCAACCCAAGATCAAAAATGGAAAAAAAAACTGATGCAGAATCATCTAGGCTATAAATGAGGTTTAAACTTATGGTTGATTTTAAATTTTCTTTTTCTTTCATATATTGTCTCTCCGGGGTGAATAACAAACTTCAAAAAATTTCCGGCATTTTCTTTTTGTTTTAGAAGACTTTTTCAAACCTCTGGGCCATACCATTGTCAAGATACGGCCGCTCGCCTCCAACTGACCCCTTAAGAATCAAAATATATTGATTTTCTGCATTATAAAGTTGGGAGGAAACAACAAATCAATGCCTAACAGGAAAAATTTAAATTGAGGTATTTTCTGAATTGAGAATTAGGAAAAGGCCCTTTTAAAAACAAAAAAATTTTAAAGTTTTTGTGCTTAGAAAAAAAAATAATTTTTTCGGTTAAAAAATTTTTGAAAATTTGAAAACTTGTAAATTTTTCTGTAAGAATATAATCACTTTATTTCCCAAATTTTTTATAACCCAACAGAAAATTTTTAACTACAACAATTTTAATTGAATAACTGAAATTGTTTTTATACAAAAATTAAATATTTTCTTGACTTGCGTTTCTTAAACTAAAAATTTTTGGGGAGGGAGTTGAGGTCTACCATTTTTTTAGGTTAAGGTTTTGTCGCCAAACTTGAAATAATATTTTATATACAGGTGAGTTTTTATGAATATAGATAGAAGTCACATTTTTCTTCAGAAATTTCAAAAAAAAGCAATGAATTGTTTCTGACCGAGAGGGAGGCCCCCGGGTACCGGAACAAACCATTTTCAAATATTGGATCTAAGGCAAGGCCTGCATCGCTAAATGGGGTGGAATCAAAAACCGTATGACAGAATTTAGAGCGATTAGTAAAAGGTAATAATCTTAAAAAATCTTAGTTTAATGGATGGATGTCGTTTAAAAAAAAAATTTCAGACCAATAATTATTCCGAAATATTTCCACCCCTTTATCCAGTTAGGGGATGATTTGACGTTTCCAGAAAGACATATTTTTTAACTTAACCAAAAAACCAAAAAAAAAAAAAAAACTTTAAATTTTACCTCCCAACCCTGGAAGTGGTTCATTAAAACAATAACATTTCAAAAAATTCCTTGACAAAATTTTTTTTAGACCTTTGGGGAATATACACAGAAAAGAATAAAGGTTAAAGTTAATTTTTTTCTTCTTTTCTAAAGCTAAATATCTCAAGAATATACTTTCCCAAAAATTTTAAATCGACCAGCAGAACCCCAAAGTTATTGACTAATTAGTCTTTAAAAACGTCTTCCCCTACGAAAATAAATTTTGAACCTGTTATCTTAAACCTTTTTTAAAGACCGCAATCACTGCCATTAAAAAAATCATTTCCGATTAAGTTTAAACTTGTTAAAATTTTTTAATGTTTAAAATACTCATTTCGTTTTGGGTTTTTTTTTCAAAATTAGGGGGATTTTTTACCTCAAAGGCAAAATTTTTAGTTAAAATTTTAGTTTTTACTGAATTTACCACAAAATGTTAAAATTTTTAAAAATTAAAAATTGAAATTTGAAAGATACTTTAAGTAAATTATAATGGATTTGATTTGATAATTTTCAGCCGAGGAATACGAAATCGTCTATTTTCAAAGACGCCATGGAGAAGCCCCACGGTTTTGTTTATTAAACATTTTTTTACAAAAATGTAGAAAAGTTATTGAAACCATACTTAATAATGTAAGAAGTTTAAATAAATTTATCCAGCCATATTTAAAAAAAAATAAAAAAAGTGTTTTTTTTTCACGATTTAGTTTACCCCCTCCTTTCTTTAAATTTGTGAAAGCTCTTGGTAAAGCGTATGTGTTGGGGGATAAATCTTATACCTAGCAAAATTAGCTATAACATTTTTGAGCCTAGCATGTTAAGGCGCTGATTTTCAATCTTCAAATTCCATATGAGATTTTGGATATTGAAAACCTTTCGCCACACTATGGCAGTTTCACTATTTTTTTCTACATTCGTCAAATTAACAACGTGCCAACTTTTACATTAAAATTCGCTTCATGTTTTTTGTTAATATTTTTTATATAATTACCATTTTCCAAACTCAAATTTTAATTCAATAATTCCGTAACCGGTTTTTGCACACTGACCTATTAACGTAAATTCCCTACTAAATAAAAACATCATTTCATTTAAAATTTCAAAATTACCTCCAACCTTTTTTAAAACGGGTAAAGAAAATGTTAAAAAAAAACTTTGAATATGTTCGATTCCGTTGTTATTCCATGGTATCTTAGTAATTATATTAATTAGAATTGCGCTTTTGCAAAGTGTCGCTACTGGATGAAACAAAAATAGTAAAATTTTCAGTTATGGACTGTAAATAAAAAATTATACTTTCATCCAATAAAATTTTAAACATTTAAAAACACAAGGGGGTTTCATAAGAAAAAAATATTTGGTTCATACCCCCGAAAAGATTAATTTACAAAAATCTAACCATCAGGGTTATTTTCTTATGCCTCAATTGCACGTTCTTATTTTTATAAGGTTTTGTACTTTATTGCAAACATTAGATCAATGTTTTATTTTAAACTTTCTCCCAAAGATAAAACTTTGTAGTACTGTGAAATAAATGGGGTTTTTAGGTTATCAACTCCTGGTAGCATGCATCTGGTTTTTTTAGCCCGGTTCGATATTACCGAACCGTCTGAATTTTAGCACTTTTTTTCTGTTTGATAACTACAATATGGGCGGTTCGGATTTTTTTTCTGATAATTTTTTTTTTCCTGAAAAAAGATTGAACTGTCAGGATTTTAGCAATCGATAATCGATGTTGCGTTTTCGGAACGCGCCATTATTTTCGACCCATTTCGGGGAAAGGCAAAGCGTGCATGACGTTTTTCATCCATTCTTTCTTAGCGCAACACTGAAGCTGCGCGAGGTAGGAGTAGAGGGATTCGAAGTTTTAGTCCGGGAGGCCACGAAAAACCAAGCAATAAGAGATACGCAAAAACCCATTTTTCACTTTGAACTATACTAATTCAAAGCCGCCCCTTTCTAGTTGCGATTTTAGAAAAAGGTATAAGGGTGTCCAAATTGGTGGGGAAATGGGGATCTTGAAACCACGATATAAATCGGTTAAATGGGAAAGTTCGGGACAATGTTATAAGCTAACCCCGTTTACTACATGATATTATCTATTCAGGTTTTGAAAATTTTTAAAAAACCTAAACATGCATTTTCGAAAATCGGCCAAAATTTTTTTTTTTTTTAATTTGAACTTTTTCAAATTTGTAAAAACTTCTTCAAAGCAACCTTTGAAAAAGACATAGTTTTTTATTTCTAGTTTCTGGTTTTTAAAATTTCATCATCAATTTTTTTTTTTTTCATATGGACGCCATATTGATTTTTAGGGAAAGAATAGGCTACTGATTCAACAATGTATAAATGTTATAATTTAAAGTTTATAACCTCATTTATTTCAAAACAATATTTTCTGGGTTCGCCTTGATTCCGGAACGTTATTTTTTTGAAACAATAAAATATAAATGGCAAAATAGATAATGAACAGACATGTTGCAGAAAGGGGTTTCGCCATCATAGCATAACGTTAATACGGGGTCCAACAAAACTACACGTAACAGAATTTGGGAAACAAGTGAAAACAAAAACAATGAAAAGTGCTAAACTAATATTCCTAAATAAATGACCAAAAATTAAAAATTTGTCCATTTTCCAAATATTAACGATATTTTTAATATCTTTAAATACCCTAATAAATGGTTTTTCTTTACTACTGAACTTGGTATGTGGAATTCCCCTGTCAAATCCCTGGCTGAAATGTTGGATTTTCTTTTAAAAAGTTGGTTAACTGTAGCATCTCGTTGTCGATTTTCTTTAACGTACTTTAGGGGCGGTTTTTTTAAAAACCCGAATTCAAGAAAAATTTGGGAACAGTTCGAAAGCATGTTTGTTTGGGTGCTGCCTTTTAGAAAATTTCGAATACGTTTGCAAATATTAACATTTAGCTTTAAAGAAACCATTGTAACACCCTACATTTTACAGAGTTGAAAAATGAAAAGGTACCTGAGTTTAAATTCATAATAAGATGAGATGCATTGCGAAATCAAGCCAGGGGAGGAAAGTTGAGGGATGAGGTTATAAAATCCTTTTTAAAATTAAAACATTGTTGAATAAGAATAAAAACATATTTGGCTGCGAAAAAACCAATATGGCCCATAAAAGTAAAGTTGATGATTAAAATTGACTACTGGTCATATTTCAAAAAGAGTTGCAAAAGAAGTTTGTACAGATTTTTAAAAATTTTTTCTTAAAAAAAATATGGGCGATTTTTTTTAAAAAATGAAGAAATATCATGAAAAAGGGGATACTTACCAACATAATTGCCCAAAACTTTCCCATTAAAAAGACTTTTTTTTATCGTGGTTTCAAAATCCCCATACATTTCCCACCAATTTGGGACACACTGTATAATCAAAATTAATGGTCTAAGAAAAAATGTAATTTTTTTTATTTTTTTTTTAGCTCTTTAAAATTTTGAGGTAATAACAATTTAAAGTTTAAATAAAAACGCAAATCTAAAACCAAAAAAGGGGTTTCGAAACTTATAAAAAAAAAAAATATGCCTTTAATAAGCTCGAAAGGGAATATTATATTTTTAAAAAAAGAATTAAGAAGATATACAAAGATAAAATTTTGCCCAACAAATTTTTTCTCAAGCAAGAATTTCCAGCCCATTTATCTAAAAAAATTTAAATTTTAAATGTCTATCATTTATACAAAAATAATACATGTGTTCGAGGCAATGGGAGTAACCTGGTGGCACGGATATTTTTAAATTTTTTTTGGGCCAATAACTGTAATCTGATCTACTAAAAATTTAACTAAAATAAAGTTTTAAATTATTTATTGATAAAAAAATAGTAAGTGCCTCTCTATCTGGGTTTTATACCTAATATTTAAAATTTTCGATCTTTTAAAAGCATTTATTAATAATCTAAAAACAGTTACTGTTTAGAAAATCTTTAAAAAATTAATCACATTTTAATCAAAATTTTTTTTTGCTTATTTAGATTAAACTTTTTAAAACATTTCTTATTAAATATCTAATTTAGGTTTAAAAACCATTCTTATTAAAATTTGTTTTACCTAATTTTGATACTTTTTAAAAAATAATCAAATTAAAGTTTAAACATAATTGAAAACCCAAAAAACTATTTAAAAAAATGATTAAAATTTTCTCAAAATTATTTTAACGGTTTAAGGGCTTTATATTTTATTAATATTATTAAAAATTAAAAATAAAATATTTTTAAAAATGAGCTGTACACATAGTAGCATAGAAGATCGGGTAATGTTACGTCCTGCCATATAACACCTGCATTATTATTTTGTTTTTTTTAGTTTAATTTTGTTTTGGAAATTTTTAAATGCATCGCAATGGGTACAGTATAAAAAATATCCATGCTCCAGGTTATCCCATTGCCTGAGGCACATGTGTATTAGTTTTTTTCCCCATTTAATGATAGACATTGAAATTAATTTTTAGATAAATGAGCGGTAAAATGGTTTAAAAAAAAGGTTAGAGAAAATTTTTAATGACCAAAAACTTTTCTTTAAATATCTTTTTTAATATTTTTTTATTAAATGTATATAACCTTTTTCATAGACCCTATTTTTGTAACCCCTTAAGTTATTGATTTTGAAAATTTTTGGGCTTTTATTTAGCTTGAAATCGAATATTTTAAACCCCCCAAGGGCTACAAAAATTTTGTAAAAATAACGTAGTTTAATCGACTTTATTTTAATTATATTTTTTTCTAAATTAACAGTTTTCGAGTTATATTAAAAACGATTTTTCACGATTTTTGGAAAAAAATGATTTAAAGCCAAGTTTGAGGCAGCAGGTATTTAAATACTAAGTTCATAGTAATAAAAAAAAATGGTTTAGGTTATTCTTTTGGCTTGGTTTTTTTTCGCACAGTTACATGATCGTTCAACGGAGGCCGGGGGGAAACTTAACAAGGAGTGCTTGTTTTTTACTATTTGTCCGCAGATATAGGTTGTTTGGACGTCACCCGTTTGCCCATTTTGCCCAGAAAGTAGATTTTTTTAAATTAATTTTTTGTTAAATATTTAACTTTTAAAAACTATTTTGGATATGCACTTACTATTAGAAATGTAAAGTATAACATTTTAAAAATTTAAAACTTTATACCACTTGTAAAAAAAAAACAAATGGCAAACGAATTGATACAAATATCGAATTAATTTAAATTGGCGTTTTGGGGTTTATGGGATCGAGCACTCCTTGTTGTTTATTACCCTTGGGCAGGGAATTTATGTATACGATGTAATTTCAGTCTGACATTAGTGAGGAAAAATATAATTTTTATAAGTTAGGTTAGCTAGTATTATAGTACTTTGTATTTTAAGTCTATAATATAAATAAATTATTTTTTTTTGCTTACTCTATTTATTCAAAAAAGACCTGGCAACCCTGGTTCCTAGAGATTTGAAGAACTTTTATGTTCCAGTTTGGAAGAAATAAAGGATTAACTTAGTCTCGAAAGTACAAATAACTTAATTTCAACGCTATCTGGTATATTTTTTTATTATTCGCATGTCACAAGATCCCTTAAATAACAAAAATGTTGGATTTATTTTCAAAATTATGTTAGATAACAAGTTATACAGGGTGTCCCAAAAGTAATGGAATAACGTAAACTTGCCTTATCCCAAAGTTGATAATAACTAAGATACAGGGTGTCAAACTATTAATTTTGTTTTCGTTTTTCGGTTATAATTTCCTAACTAAATGAGATATCGATACAAAGTTGGAGATTTTGGGGTTTTTGAAGCGAGAAATTTAAATTCGTCCATACTTTTAATGTTGCTGGTAGAGGGCGCCAGCTACGGCCTACCTCACTTGTTTTATGACATAACTTTTTTTAAGCTTATTATATTGACCTGTTTATTAAAAAAGAAGTTACTATAATTCCCTCTGCGTCAAAAATAAACACTTTATTTAAGTCTCTAGGAGCAACTGTTTTCGAGATAGATGCATTTTAATGAACCCCGCAATTTTTCTATGGAAAATGGTTTTTGGCCAATTGTTATCAAACTTTGCAAAGTAATAGTTTTTAACACGCTGATCAAAAGTCTACACGGACCCAAAACCAAAAAACCCCTCTAACCCCCCCAAAATAAGCCTTAAATGTCACTAGGGCTTTGGAAAACTTTGAAGGTAATTTTGATCAGCGTGTTAAAAACTATTACTTTGCAAAGTTTGAAATTAATTAGCCGTAAACCATTTTCCATAGGAAAATTGGGTCCTTTAAAATGCATTTATCTCGAAAACAGTTGCTTCTAGGGACTTAAATGAGGTATACATTTTTGACGCAGAGGGAATTATAGTACCTTCTTTTTTAATAAACAAGTCAATATACTTAGCTTAAAAAAAGTTATGCCATCTAAATCATGTAGGGTAGGCCGTAGCTGGCGCCCTCACCAGCCCTCAAAAATAGGACGAATTTGAATTACTTTGAAAAAACCCCAAAACCCCCTTTTTTCCCTTTTTTCTTAACAAGAAATTATTACAAAAAACAAAAAAAAAATTAAAAATTTGACACCCCTTTTCCTTTAATTTTTAACTTTGGGGTAAGGAAGTTTTCGTTAATTGCATTATTTTGACCCCAGGAATTTGCTGTTGCTCTGTGTCCCAATTGGGACACCCCGTATACCGCAATAATTGTTTTTAGTTGAAAATTTTTCATTTTTCTTTTAAACTCATAAAGGCCCCTTCATAACAAAATTTTTTAACCCATTAATTAATTTCGTTATATTTTAAAAAATTTTTTGAATATAATTAAGGCAAAGAACTTTTCATTTAGAAAAAGGACTTATTAAAAAA
>JAHBCN010011815.1:0-28158 GCA_019359885.1 Listronotus oregonensis
ATCATCTCTTAAGATTGTTTGAGGAATGAGCTTACGAAAATATATAGTGAATATAAGAAAATTTATGGCAATCCGTTGAGTTATTTAAATACAAAATTTCCCAGAAGAAGATTTTTTACTTCTAAAAAATTATACGAGTCATGGGCGCACATTAACAAATTATTGTTAGTTTTATTTCAAAAAACCAAAAAAACAAAACCCTTTAATTTTAATCCAATTTGGTATACACATTGAGTTTGGGTTATAACAAATTGATTTTTTTTTGTGCAAAGCATAAAATATAAATATAAAATAAAGATTTAAAATTAAGTGTTAAAGTAAAATGTAAATGAAAAAAAGTAAAAGTTTAGAATAACCAACTAACAAAAATGTAATAAAAGACCATTTCAATTAATTAATCGCTTTAGAGCTCGCAAAAAGTTTAGTTATTGGGATCTAAATATTTGCCTACCAGGTGTATACATACTTTATTAATAAGTCGACATAAAAGCTTTTTAAAACATAGTGGACAATGAACCTGCCTAGCACGCGGTTCCGGGGCAGAAGAGATATATATTTGCCAACGCCCTTTTGCTGCATTAAAACACAAATTATCTATATTAATAAAGATAAAGAAAAGGAACTGAGATTTATTTAAAGTTTTTAAATTTTATTTTTGCGGTAATCCGAAAGGTGGTTATTTTACTATAAAATTAAGGTAAAATAAGCACATTGACTACTTTTGCCATAAAGAATAAATAAAACAACACATTTATTATTATGTTACATGATGTTATTTACAACTTGCATTAAATGTCTGTTTTGTGTCACTTGTGGTTTTTGATTCTTGGTTTTGTATTTGACCTTCCTGTTGTTTTTCTTATTTACACTCAAAATATCACTCAAAATATGAAAATCTAAAAATGAAAATATATTTAAACATGTAGGTAAAGGTACTTGCATTTTCACAAAAATAACTATTTTGTCTATTCCATAATAAAACTTTTTGTTGCCGTACATTCTACTTTTGATAACAGTAACACTTTTTTCGTTTTTTTAATGTATATTTTCCGAAATACAAAAAATATCAGGTATCCTAAGTATAATTGAATTGAGATTATAGAAATGTCTAAATAGTAAACTGATCCGTAAATTCCTGAGAAAGGAACGCATTTTCCGCTCAGTGTTCTTAAAAGAACAATTTGGCACACAACACTTAAAACCTGATGTTTTACAGTCCAATTAATTATTTATCACTAAAAATTTAAAAACGTGACAAACAGTCGAATGTCTGAATTATAAATAGAAATTACGGATTATCAATATTAAAAATATATATATATATATATATATATATATATATATATATATATATATATATATATATATATATATATATATATATATATATATATATATATATATATATATATATATATATAATATTTAATATAAAATATAAATGACAGTATCATATGACAGATCACAGATCGTCAACCGATAGAGATAGAAAACTAATGTGACAAGTGACGCTACACTGGCGACATAGCGGGGCTAGTCAGTACTAGGAGTGCCCAGGCCCTGCATCCAAATACCGCGTCCCGTGAGATCAGCGATGTAAGTGACCAGTGAACGTTGTTTCGTTCTGTAAGGTTAGGAACCCACGTTAAACTGTAGGTCCAGTTTGGATAACATTGCCTAGACATCAATAAGGGGTATTCAGAGGTAGTAGTTATTTGTATAACGTTCGTGGTGGCTCTATTGCGTTGTCTAAAAGGTGCCGTTAAATTCAATATCTGCGTCTTTCTAGGCTTGGACAGTGTTGACAAAACTGGGGGAAAATATGGTCTAAACATCGAAAAACCCGGCATCGACGGTACCTAGTACCTAAGCTTTATAAAAAGTCGTCGTGGAGTGTCATAAAGATATAAAAAAAAATAAAATAGTGAAAAAATCGATATTTGATAACAAAGTATGGGAATACATTTTGCAATGTATGTCATGCAAAAAAATATTTTTTGCATGACCTAAATAGGTGCATAAGTAACATAATCCATAAACATTTCGCCGCTATAAGTAGTCTGCATTCATGAAAGTGTCGTCGCATCACGCATCGGTACGCCGTAATCCTTGACCAGTGCGGGCAATTGAAGCACACCGGAGAATCAAAATTCATGAAGCGAACCGGCAAAATAATCTGGATCGCCTTTCATGTATGGCATTTGTCCGCAACAGTATTAAATACGTGCTTCGGGCTCGCATTCATTTTATCTAAAATATTATTAATACATTTATCTTAAATTTAAATTTTATTTAGATAACGCTTACTTGTTTTGCTATGTTGGGCTCAGTTTTACATAAAAATCAATGAATCAAATTAAAACGGGCTGTGCAAAATATATTACACCTTTGTCTATTTTGTGATAATGAAAAAAATAAGTTTATCAAATATAACATGTTTTTAGGCTAGTACAGTACTATAAGTATCATTTTTTAAATTTATTAAGTAAAGCCTTTGGAAAATTAAAAAAATAAAATATAAAATATTAAAATGTTAAATAAATATTAGTAAGGAATATTTCTCATGAGAACGACATACTATTATTGTCTCTTATTATTTCGAGTAGTGTACTGAAAAAGGTACACCTACATTCGGTTTTAGAAAAAAAGAAACCCTTTAATCAGGATATTTATTTTGCTGCACCATGATGTTCGACCTTGTACTGCCCAACTGACTATCAGTATCCTTAAACGATACTCTCGTAAGCTTTGATGTAGAAAGTCTGTACACAAATGTGCCACTAGAAGAATCGTTAAGCATCATTTGGGCCAAGCTCAACGAAGATGATACCTTAGTAGAACGCACCACCCTGCCGCTGGATGGAGTGATGGAGTTGTTGGAGCTGTGCCTCCGTAGTTCTTACTTTCAAGTGAAAGATGAGTACTATGCGCAGAACGATGGACTTCCCATGGGTTCATCGCTCTCTCCAGTGGTAGCAAATATTTATTTGGAAGAGTTTGGGGAACACGCAATTAATACTTTTATTGTATGAGGTAATGACAAAAAACTTGAAGGTTTCTTAAAACATCTAAATTGTCTTCGACCCTCTATCAAATTCACAATGAACAAGGAACAAAATTCGGCTTACACTTCTCGACGTATCAAAAAAATAATGGACATATACAAGCTCGGTATACATTCCCATCAGTCTAACGAAACGAAGCAAGGAGTCATACGTACTCTATATAACCGCGCAGTGACTTTATCTAACAGTAAGGAATCTCTGCAAGCCGTAATAAGTAATATAACTAGGGATCTCAAGCAAAACCGCTACAGTGGAAGATTGGTTAAGGAAACAATCCATAAATATCAAGATAAGTCAAGAAACTCTAATTTGAATAAGACTCCACAGGACCAAATATTTATGACTATTTCGTATATTAAAGGAACCTCAGAAAAGATCCGCAAAATAGCGAATAGGTATAATATTAAAACAACATTTAAATCCTAAACTACTCTGAGAAGTATTCTTACTAAGACGAGACCGGACAACAATGTTTCATAAAATGTCTGTATCTACCAAATTCCCTGTGAATGTGGTGAGGTATTATACATCAGGGAAAACAAAAAAGAAACCACTTGAAAACGGTTGGAGATACATCATTTAACTTGGAAACATTGGTTTTTATCAATTAACAAATAAAGACAATGGAAGTCCAAGATTTTAGTGTTATTGAAACCATAAAATTGTGTAACACTTTTAAAGAAATAATGTTTTGATAAAATCAGTAAAAATATTGGATTTTTAAATCAATAAAAAATTTTTTAAAAAAAAATGTTCGGTTGGAAAATAACAATTCCTTGCAATTGTTTAAAAGAATTCGGTTTAAACAATATGGCACTAGGTTGCCCCATGGCAACATGCATTTATATCATCAGTAGCGCAATGTAAAGAGGATCGTTTTAAAAAAAATAAGTGGAATAGTTTTCGGTACTTATGCGCCGATTCTTTTTTGACTTTTAGTACTCGTAGTCACCTAGATATGATTTTTTTAAATTAGCTACTCCCATCGTTTTCTTTGTAATTTTTCATGTTTTTCCCCAAACTTTGTCTTATAACTTTTTTCCATGTGAATTTAGGTCTATACAATGTGGCATGAAAAAAAAAAGCTTATTTTACGACCTTAAAAATGATGCCTTGGTAAAGTTTGTAGATTCAATAGTAACCGAGATATGACATTTTAAAGTTGGCTACTCTCAACTCGGGATGGAAAATTTTGATATTTCCTAATCATACGAGATTGTGGTTAGAGAGAGTCTTAGTATCTATGTTTTCTTGTAAAGAGACCATCGATCTGACCATAAAAAATTCGGACCAGAAAATTGATGGTTTCACTTCTTTTAATTTGGATGAAAAATATGCCAAAAGGATAGTTTCGGTATATTTTTTATTGACTTCATTGGGGATCCAGGGTCTTTGATACTGCCCCTTCAGTTTCTACCCTTACATCGTGTGGAGCTTGTTTAGAATTGAAGATTCTAGTTAAATATATTCCTAATATCTATGTTTTCTTGTAAAGAGATCATCGCTCTGACCATAGATAAATTGGACTATAAAGTTGATGGTTTTACTTCTTTTGATTTGGATGAAAAACATGCAAAAAAATGATAGTTTCGGTATATTTTTTGATTAACTTGATGTAAGTGACAATTTATTTTATATAACTACCTATATAAACTGTTGACTATGTAAAAAGAAGGAGTTAAAGAAACTACAACGTTAAAGGTATTTTATTGTTTCAAACGTTTAATTAACCCGAAGATTTAAAAAAACCCTAGAGTGCTACCTTTTTAAGGATACATTTTTGAGATAGATAACTTAAATTCTATGCACTTTTTGTACATATACGTTAAGAGAAAAGTTCTTTAAAATTATATTTTTTATTAAATTGCCAAACAAAAAATAATTTGTTGGCAAAGTAGATTCAAAAAACCAAGCAAAAAAAATGGAAAAACTACAATTTTGTTTATTTTTTAAATTTTACCACATAACTTTTTTCCACGTAAATTTAAGTGTAGGTTAGAAAATATAAGGCTATTATCATGGTTTTTCAAATGGTTCTGGTAAAAATCTTTAGTATTTGTAGTTTCTGAGATATGATTTTTCAAAGTTAGCTACCCCCATCTTTTTTTTTTCTAATTTTTAATATTTTTCTTTAAACATTGTCCTGTATCTTTTTTGCCTGTGAATTTAGGTATCCACAATATAATATAAAAAAGAGCCCAGATATAACATTTTAAAGTTGGCTACTCTCAAATATTGAAAGAATATAAAAAATGCTGCAAAGAGTTGGAAATAAATTGCTCCATGTTCTACAATTGTGGAAACGCTGATGTAACTAAATTATCGAATGTAACATAACAAGATGTTTAGTGATTACCGTATAATACTTTTACCTTGCACGAACTGCGTTACTCAGAAAACATAACGACTCCGTAGGAGGAGTTGTGTCGCCTGATTAACGCGCTGAGTGCCAGGTAAAAGTATTAAGGTAATCACAAAACATTAAGTTGTATTCAAATGATTACACAGCAAATAAGAACAACTGCAGACCGCTCGGTGTTTTTGGGTTTACTGTTTTGTCTGACTACTCTCGCTACTCTTACTACTCGAGGTACTACCAAATCTAGTTTTATTTGCCATCATTAGTTTGAGAGTAAAAATAATTCTATAACATTAGATGAAGTATACATATATGTAGCTATGGTATATAGTAGCAAAATCAAACCACCAAACCAGGTAGCATAAACGATTATCAGAGGTGTCACTTTGTCACTCTTAGTATATGGAAAAATTTACTATGAGTTTATCAAAAAAAAGTCGTTCAAGAAGACGCTGGCGAAGAGTTTGATGCTAATATTGAAAATCTTTTAATTAATTTTAATATTTAAATCGGGTAATATGAGAAAATTAGTCAGCAAAACAAATAAATAATTAGTAGGTGGTTTTCTATAAATTTAATTTAATTTCTATTTTTTAATCCTGCGTTAGTTTTCCATATAATAATATTATCATAATATTTACATAAAATTCTTTGTTTATTTTATTTTTAAAATATTTGGTATAGAAGTGCAGAGATGGGAAAAATAGGGAATAGTAGTTTATTGATAAAATTTTAAAATTCAAGAAAAAAACTTTAAAGATTACAAAGAAAATTAAATAATATCTCAGTTACTATTAACCCTACACACTTATCTCAAGCACCGTTTTAAAGGTTGTAAAATAAGCTTTCTGTTTTTGTTTATATGGTATATACCAAAAACGATAAAGAAAAAAGTTATAGGACAAAGTTTGGAAAAAAAGATTCAAAATTAAAACAAATCGATAAGAGTAGCCGAATTGAAAAAATCATATCTCCGTTACTACAAATCCTAAAGACTTCTACCAAAAACCGGTTTTTTTTTTGTAAGGTTATACCTGTACCTTAATTCATGTGCAAAAATGTGGAGCAAAATTTAAAAAATAAAAAAATGCGTTTTTCTGTTTTTTTTTGCTGCGTTTTTAAAATATACTTCAGTGAAAAATATTTTTTGGGACTTAGGAAGGTGATAATTCGATAGATTTCTGATAATGTTTGTAGTAGAAAAATCGCATAGAGAATGTGTTAAAATTAAAAAACCAAAAGTTGACAAATTCACCACCATCTCAAAAATGAACCCTTTTAAATGGTAGCGTTTTTTTTTTTCATTTTCTCAAATTAAATTAGAAAAATAAAAAAAAACAGGCAAAATATCAGCAGTTTTGTTAATATTCTCTAATATTTTGGGAATCGCAATTTTTTTAAATCGCTCGAACTTTTTAAATATTAACTTTCGTCATTTTTACACCTAATCTTTTTTTCGATAATTAAATTACCTACAACAATAGTTTCATAATAATTTCTCGTATTTTATATACTTTTGAAGAAATCGTGAACTTCAATTTTGAGAGCAGAAATTTTGCTCAATTTCCGGACTGTTACAATTGCTTATAAGAATTAAAAAATTATATATTTCTTTAGGATTTAAACATCTCTGAGAGATTTTTTCTATATTAGATATTTAAGAAAATATGATAAAATTTAAATAAATAAAATTTTATGAAGAGGTCTTTATCAGTATTTTAAAAATATTTTATTAAAAATTTTTCTGTTTAAAAAAAATGGAAATTTAATTTTCATTTATATTTTGCGTATCTGAAATTTTATCTTCTTTAAGTGGTGGGTGGTTATAGAATGTTACTTCCACTGTTAACTCTGCAAGCCGGTGAGCAATAAAGGCCAATTTTTCTGCAGCTACATGCTGAACCGCAACCTGTTTTGCAGGAGCAAAATATGATTTTTAAGGCGTTTTCAGGTGCTGCGTCATTTTTACGGGGTTTAAATAATCGTCTTTTTGCCAACCATTCTTTAGAAGGGATCAGATAATTAATTTTCCATTGCTGGACTTGTAAGTAGACTCTTTTGATATGTTGTTTTGCTGCATCCTCTGTCGGAGGTAGTAAATGAAGTTGTACACTTGTATTTTTGAAGCTAATGCTTCGAAATGTTTGTATCGGAGTTTATTTAAGTTTTTGGCAGTATTAGCAACATATATTGTGAGTATACAACTTACACTTTTATTAAAAAATACTTCACTTTGATTTTCAACGATAAAACTTTTAGCTGCTGCAGATAATTTATAATCATTATAAAAAATTTTAAGAAAATTATTTTTACCTTTATTATAAAAGGCGGAGGTAGTTTTACATCCAGTAAATGCATGAAAATGCTTTTTTTTAGTATTTCCATACAGGCGCGTGCTTGGGCAATTTTAGGGCCCGGGAAACTATTCATCACTTGCAGGGTCCATAAGGCATTGCTGAACAATATTGATTAATAGAAAAACTTTTTAACAAATTAATTCAAGCCTTCTAGTAATACCAAGTTTAATATAGAGGAATGATAACTTAGAAAAGAAATAATACTTTTCAAACTTCCACAATTTTTTATTTTTAAGTTTTATTTATACAAAAGAAAACCTACTCATACTGATATTACCATTCACAATACTTCATGTCATCCAATACAACAAAAATTAGCTTCTTTTTTCAGTATGATTCATAGATTAATAACATTACCCTTAAATAAAGTTAACTTCCAAACAAATTAAATATAATTAAACAAATTGCCGTAAATAATGGATACACTTCAAAAATAATTGAAAAAAAGTTAAACAAAAAATTATATAAAAAAGCAATAAATCTAGTTTATCCCACCGTAAAAGAACAAAAAATAATTACAAAGTGATTACATACTTAGGTCATATTAGTAGTAAAATAGGTACTTTTTTAAAACACTTAAATATTAATGTTGCCTTTAAATCCGTTAATAATTTAGGGAAGTATATTAAAAACAATAAAACTAAAACCAATAAAGGAAAGAAATCGGGTGTTTATAAATTAAAATGTAATGACTGTCCAAAAATTTACATAGGACAAACGGGTAGGAATTTCGATAAACTGTTAATGAACAATATTCTAGTTTTGTTAAAAAAAAAAAGATTCTAATTACTCCAACCATTTAATAGAAGAACAACATTCATTTAATTTTAACTATGACATTCTACATACTGAAAACAAAAGTGTAAAATTAAATTTGCTAGAAAACCCCTGGAAATAAACAAGCTCAAAAATTCCAATATTCTTTTTAAAAAATCAATTAGACTTAAATTCTTCTCCGTTATTGAATCTGTTTTATTAATAGGTAAATATAATAATTAGGTTTTTTCCCATTGTAAATATCTACCTGCTTATTTGTGTACATGTTGGTTGTAA
This sequence comes from Listronotus oregonensis, assembly GCA_019359885.1. Classification (NCBI taxonomy): domain Eukaryota; kingdom Metazoa; phylum Arthropoda; class Insecta; order Coleoptera; family Curculionidae; genus Listronotus; species Listronotus oregonensis. The sequence continues at coordinate 8,835 of JAHBCN010011815.1, forward strand.
GTTTTAGTTTATAGTAATACCAGTCTCTTAAACTCCTTTGATGAAGCAACAGTGTTGCGAAACATGTCGAGTTTTTTTTGTATAAATAAAACTTAAAAAAAAAAAATTGTGGAAGTTTGAAAAAATATTATTTTTTTTTTCTAAGTTATCACTCCTCTATATAATGGACTTCCACCAAGTAAAAGCCGACTCAATACAAGTTCCAAGTTTAATGTTTAAACAATAAAAATATTTATTTGCCCCCTCCAAAAGGTTTTTAATTTTAAATAATATGAAAACCAATATTTTAAAAAAATATATCAAAATCGAAGCTGTTCTTGAGGACTCTTAACTAAAATGCTTCATTGACGCTACTATAACTCGTGCCGGAGTAGCGGGCTCGATTATTAATCGCCTTGAATAGCTCCCTTTTTTTTTTGTTTTTTAAAAAAAAAAAAAGAAAAAATGTCATATAAGATGGGAACAAACATCGCATCTAAAGGACGATTATCTCAACGGTTTACCTCATGAATTTTTATGTTCCGTATGCTCCAGTTGGCCACGGCCGGTGCACGAGGATCACGGTTTACCGATTTTTTTCTAATTTTAAATATGATATGATTCTTTTTAATTTAAGTTTAAAATATAAAAACTTTTTAAAGCTCATTCACGTTGTCAAACATATTTTTAACACCCGTCGCGAAAAAATTAACTTTTTCTAACTAGTTATAAAAACTAAGATACTTGACAACGTCAATTATTTTTGAAAAGTGTCAAAATTAGAAAAAATTTATTTCATGAATATAAATTAATTAATGATTTATAGAAATTTCTAAGTTCGGCACTGGTTCTTTATTTCAAATACGGATGCTGGATAACCTTATTGTTTGATTAGTGCGCGCTAGCGTAAACTTGCCATAAATGCGATTAGCAATTACATATGCAAAGTTAGGTTATCTATGGATACATCTTATACAATCCAGTGGTATCACCAAGAACCTAATAGAAAAAATTATTTTATTCCGAACCCATTAACATCTAGGGAATTTCATCCACACGGTCTCTGTTGTTTAAATTAATTGTTTTGCTTTTAACAAGTTAATTAAATAGAACTAAATACAAACGGCTTTAAATTTTAAAATAAAAAATACCCCTTTAAAACTTTGTCAGTGGATTCGTTTTGGCGTAATCTACAACTTTTTTATTTTCAAAAATTCTGAGAACTGGGGCGTTTTTAATGAGACATGCGCATAGATAACGTAACTTTAGATATGTAATCGCCAATCGCATTTATGGCAAGTTTACGCTAGCGCGCACTAAACAAACAATAAGGTTATCGAGCATGCGTCTTTAAAATAATTAATTTAATTCATGAAATATATTTTTTCTGATTTTGGCATTTAAAGTGACACTTTTCAATACTCATTGAAGTTGTAAAATATCTTAGTTTTCATAACTAGTTACAAAAAGTAAAATTTTTCGCAACTGGTGATGAAAAGTAAGATATTTGACAAAGTCTTTGAGTTTTGAAAAGTTTTTTATATTTTAAACTTAAATTAAAAAATAATTATATCATATTTAACATTAGAAAAAATATTGTGTTAAACGCGTTGGGAAACACTATTATTCATAACTAATAACATAAAAATAGTGCTTTTTCCAACTGGTTGCACAAATAACTTTTTTTTTCTATAATATTTAGATAGGTACTGAATTTTATATTTTACGTTTTCAGAATAAATTATGTTAGGTAGTAATATAACCAATAAGGTAACAAAATTAATATTACAAAATTTAAGTAGCAAGAAATAGGGGCTAATAAAAGATAGGGTTTGTTTCAAGACCGAGTCTTTGTACCGCCGTGAAACGGTTTTGAAACTGTTAGAATCGATTAACCGCGTGAGTGTCCTCTTTACACGGTTTTATGTCAGTTCAAAAACGAGGAAGTTCGAATGCTTTCTGTATTAAAGCGTTTTGCTTTGCTTGGGAGGCCGACCAATCAGCACGCAAAGCGGGTACATATTCCTTTCACCGACCAATAAGCACGTTGGAGAGAGAGAGAAAGGTTATACCGTTATTCTTTCTCTCTCGCACAAATGTTCGCTTTCCAAGCGGATTACCAAAAAACAGTTTATACATTTTTCATAAACAAAAGAAATGTTTTAATTCTACCACTAAACACAAAATAAGTCAATAAAACAGTAAATCTTGTTTGGAATCTATAATTATATAGAAACTCTATCACAAATAAAAAAATAAGTCACTCTAAAAACTAGAAAATCTCACACGGTCCGATCTGCGCATGATTTAAGACCCTTAGCGATGACTACCCAAAACAGCGCACGGACACATTTTTTCGCCCATAAAATCTAACTTTTGAACTGAGCATCTGATACCCTATGCCGGTCCATATGAAGGTCAGTGGACATGCGTCAAATATGTTAAGTGCGTAGGTCAGGGCAAAAGATCCTTGATTTTTTGTGGGCCAGTAAAACCATAAACTTAACTTTTATTTATCCAACAACTGTGCAAATATCATCCGGTTATTTTTAAATTACATAACATGATGAATTTGACATGTTGGGGGTTTATATCTCGCTAAATGCCCCAATATTTTTGTAGGTCAATATATTTTTTGGTGTTGCATTATAAAATCTTATAAGTCGCGTAAAAAAGAAAAGAATATTTTTAAATTACCTATACATCGCTATAGTGACATGTTTGACGCATGCCACATCAAAAATGCACAATTTTCAGAACTTTAGAAGATAAAAAAGTTGTAGTTTACGGTAAAATGAATCCCCTGACAAAGTTTTCGAGATACTTTTAAGAAAAGATGCTTAAAAATAAAAATTATTTGTTTATTTAATTGGTGGATCGGTTTTTAACAAAGTGGAAATTAATTAACTAAGTGGATAAGTGGTTATTTTAACTTGCTATAGGCATAATAGAAGAGTCTACATATTTATTTGCGGAGACATGAGACGCTAAGTGAGTCAAGTTTCTACCGCCATACTTTTTGGTATGAAAAAAAACAAATATTGATTTAGGTTTAAATTAATTTTTATTTTTTATTATTATTGTACAGAATAATAAATTAGGTTATAGATATGAATTCTATAAAGACCACTGTTTTTTTTTTGGTAGTAAGTTAAAAACATGTAGTTCCACGTTATATTTTAAAACAAAACTTTAAAAGTTTTTTATTTATTTATTACATAATAAATCTATTTGCAATTAACTATTTTGTGATTTAAATAACTTATTACAATTTTTAAGCTTCAATTATTGTAATTATAATATAATACCGTCATTTTACTACTTAGGGTTTTGTGATTGCATTTGCCCATAAAACGGAAAAAAAGTAAATCTAAAAAATAAATTACCCTGTTATATTCTTATCGATTAACTTCTTGCCCTTCTCTGCAAAAGGGATTTTGTCGATCTTGAAATTAGATCTTATGTGGATGGGTTTTTCGACTTAGGTAAAACTTCCCCTAGTGATAAAATCAGCAATCACATCTTTATCAGTTTTAAATTAAAACTCTTGTTATAGTTCTCATTTACAATTAGATTAAGTTTAAAATTCTACATGTAAATGTTTATTTACAGCATGTTGATTAATAATAGATTGCATTGCCAAACTTTTATTTAAAATAAATTAAATAGCCTTACTATAGTGAGAATTAAATTGACTAATTTTAAGATAAAATTTTACAAAATGTATCCTAAAAAATATTCTAATTAAGAACTTTTATCGCAAATTATGAATACCCGGTGTGAAAGCGAACCTTTCTAAACTAATTTAAAAACATAAAACATTTCTTTTGGGTTTAACGTCATAAACTTCTTTGTATACATGAAATTCGGCAGTATCCGTAGCCGACCTTTCCATGGCCACAGCAATTTCTATAGCTTTATTTAGTGGACTCGGGTTCTGAATTTTAGTAGTTGTGTCTTGAAATTAGGGTTGAGTTACTCCTATGAAAATAAGTTTAATATCTTATCTTAAAGTATTTATATTTAGCCATGCTTCCAATGTAAGCGTTTCGGAAAGTAAGATCCGATAAATGTCAAGAATAAGCAAATTCGTGAAATGTACAACGATATTGTTCTCAAAATGTCCCAGTTGACGAACTGCTGCAGCAGTACAACAAGTTACATCATCCTTTAGAAACACTTGCTCCCAAAAAGCAAGGTGACTACTACGACAAAACTGACGTAAATCAGAAATTCAATGTGTTAAAAATTCAATGTATCGCTATTTGTTGAGAATGACTCGTCGACCATTATTTGCAATGAAAACCGGACCAATGAGTCCATACCGCACGGCACACCCTTACTTATGTATTGTTAAATGAAGCTTTTTGAACTTTGTCTTGCCCTACAGATTCCAGAAATTATTTAAGAGTTTAATATGGGCCGATAAAATATGCTTCGTCAGAAAACCCAGTTTATGAAGCATTTATGTGAATTGATCACGCATGTACTATAGACTCCAACCATTACCTTGACCATACGTATTACTCTGCAAGCACTTTTTCTCTATTGTTGATACCATTTATAATACGCTCATACCATCATTTCTAAAGATATACCTAACCAAAACTACTGTCCCTAACCTGGCCATTACATGGTTCGTATACAGACAATTTGATTTCAGTACTGTTTATTTTCGACCATACATAAAGGGCTCATTTATGGAAAGCAGGACACGCGTAAATTATATTATGAGAAATAAATGTAAATCACACAGAAGAATAGTAGTTATTTTAACTGCCCAGATAACCGAAGCTATTTGTATAGTTTATGCCCTTTTTAGCAGGATCAAATAAATTACATCCAAAATATCTTCGCACTTTTACATCTGGTACTTGTAATTTGTGATATAATATAAATTTTTAAATACCAGATGGTGCGTCGCCGAGCGGAACATTGGAAATCCCATGTAAATATTAAGGGGGTTAATGATTGGCTCCCCCGTACATTTTACATAAAAAATGTAAGATAACTATTTGAAGAGACCAATCTGACAAACCCTCGTGCCAGATTTAATATAACAAGCAAATCTTAAATTATTGAATTAAATGTAATTGCAAAATTACCAAATTTTCGGTTCAAGTAAAACCAAACAAACACCAGCCACCAGCAAACAATTTGTTACAAGGCTTTGTCAAATCTGACGTACAGCCGAATACAAGGAATATTTTTTTTGTTTCCTCAATCTCAAAACCATTACATTCAAAGTAAAAGACACGTTAACATTATTTTTTTTTATTAAATCTTTTATTTAATGTAACAATTAAGTTTAACTAATAACAATTATTACAAACGATCAATAAAAAAAATAATATTATCATACTAGAATTTAATTAAACCAATAGCAATTCTGAAATATTTTCAATTTATTTTCGAATCAAGCCTATCTGGTCCATTTTAACCATTAAACGTATTGTCAGTAAATTCAAGTCCAAAGCCATCACAATAAATAATTGTAAATGTTTAACTCAGAAGATCGAAAATAGATCCGAAATTGAAGAGAACTGAACTCCTAATATTTTGCTGGAAAAATAAAATAAAATACAATAACTTTTTTTAAGATAATAGAGAATTACATAAAAACAATAATTAATCAAATGTTTAAACAACCTCTCATTAACAGCTAAACAATATTTCAACCGATCATAAAATTCATTTCTAACATTGCTAAGTTGATATTGCGAAATTTTATTACATTCTAACGAATTAAGGTTTTGTAGCAGGTTTAGATTATCAAATTTTACACTTTTAAAAATGAAACTTTTTCAGTGACCCCACGGAAAGAAGTCATTTGGTGAAAGATCAGGTGACCTGGCTGGCCAAAGTATCCGGGACCGTGGACCAATAATATTGCCGCTAAAAGCATTTTCCAGGTATTCTCTAACCATACGGGCGGGGCAACCATCCATTTGGTACCAGATCATTTAATCTTCCCGAATAACTTCTTCCAAGGCGGGTCCAATTTGATTCTGAAATAAGTCCAAATAGGTTTCTGCTGTCAGGTAATAGTCCATAAAAAAGGGTCCAATGATATGGTGTCCGATAATTCCCACGAACGCATTTGTTCTTTATGATATTGTATTCGAGTATGAACAAAGCGATGTTCATTTTCTTGGCTCCAATACCGGCAATTCTGAACATTTGGTTTATTGTTGAGGGTGAATGTACATTCATCGGTAAAACAAATATTTCTTAAAAAAATCTTATTTATTTGCTCTTTTTATCATTTCAAAACAAAATGCCATTCTTCGCTCTTCATCTCCTTCCTGCAGCTCTTGATTTTTTTCGAATTTTTACGAATAATATTTGTGTTTTTTCAAAGCACGCAATTCCGTTGTATAATGTTTATATACTTACGTCTTGCCCAAGAACCCTCGTACTAACCATTTTGTTTTCCTCCACACTCAGTACAATACTAAGATATGTGTTCTCTCTTTCTTCGGCTCTATTTTCGATATCCTGAGTTGAACATTTATAATTATTTATTACGGTACCTTTGGACTTGAACTTACTGACAATGGGGGAAATAAACTAAAAAAATTTCAGATACTGCTCTAAAACTGTTTCCCGCATAATGCCACTTAATTATGGATACTTTTTCGTCGAATAAATATTTCTATTTTAAATACCGACTGTCACTGCTTTATTGACACTTTTCCTCATGTCAGGAACAATATTCATTTTATTGGTGCCTGTTTGGTTTTCCCTGAAGCAAAAATATGGTAATTTTGCGATTACATTATAGTAAATAATTTAAGATTCGCTTATTAAAATTTTTTAAAACTTGGCACGAGGGCTTGTCAGATTGGTCTCTTCAAAAAGTTATTTTACTTTTTTTTTTGTAAAATGTACGGGGAGCCAATAATTGACCCCCTTAAAATTTACATGGGATTTCCCATGTTCCGCTCGGCGACGCACCACCCGGTATATAAAAGAAAACTGATAATACTGGACTAACTAATCACCATATTTTTTAATGACCAGTTTAAACAAAATGAAAACAAAAATAAATAATTTAGTAAAACAAGAAAACAAATTTAAAATTTATTTGGTGTTGTCAACTTTTGGTATAAAGTAACAAATATTTATACCTGCCTGGGTGTAATGTAAATTTATTCTTTAAATACATAAATATCATTTAAGTTTTATTGTATTTCTATCTAAAATACATTTGAGTTTAGCTGTCAACATTAATATTAAATAAGAGTAATGCCGAATTATTGGAGGCGATAATTTTCAAGAAATATGGTTTATAAATTTTTTAATATTATACTCTTTATTATTTTAAATTTTACTCTACTGTAAAACGTACTTTTAAAAACTTGGTTTTAGTCCGAAAAATAAAGTTTTACAGTATTGAGTCCGGTAAAAAAAATTATCGGACTAGTCCATAAAAATTATTTTAGGATTTGTTAATATAAAATCCTCGTACTGGCATACATACCTAATATACGCTATATTCTAACTTATATTATTTATCTGGCCGACTGGGATGGTCTGAGAGATTTCTTTGCCAGCTACCCTTGGGATCCTACCTGCTTTTCTACTTTCGATCCTTCCGAAATATGTAAACAAATTACCGAAACCATTCAACTAGGCATTGAGACCTATATTCCCCACACTAAAAAGAACCCCATAACTTCAAATCACAAACCGTGGTTTTCTAAATCCTGTGACAAAGCAAGACTTTTAAAAATTCAAGCCCACAAAAGGTTTCTTCAAAACCCCAGTCCCGAAAATCGACAGGCTAGCATCGAAGCGAGAAATCAGTATAATCAGACTATATCAGAAGCAAAAGACCGTTTTAACAATCGAATAAAAGATAAAGTTCTCTCTTGCTCAAATGGCAGTAAAGCTTTCTGGTCCTTTGCCAAAAATATTAGTCAGAACTTTTGCACAAATTCTTTTCCACCCCTAATCTCTGAAGATGGAATTGTCTCTACCTCCAAAGGAAAAGCCGAACTATTTGCCAAACAATTTGCTGCCAATTCTACGCTTGATCCTCCTATTAATCTTCCCCTTCCAACAGTTGTCCCTGTTTCCCATAAAATGTCCGATATAATTTTTAAAGTCAAACAGATCAAGCGTATTCTTTCTTCTCTTAATACTAAAAAATCGTCTGGGCTGGATGGCATACCAGCAATCGTCTTAAAAAAATGTGCTCCCGAGCTTGCACCCATCTTAACTCGCCTCTTTCGAATCTCTTACGACACAGGCATTTTCCCGGAGAGTTGGAAAGCTGCACGTGTGCAACCTGTCCCCAAAAAGGATCCAAAAGTCTCCCTCCAACTATAGACCTATATCTCTTCTTTCAGTTGTTTGCAAAGTAATGGAAAAATTCATTAATTCCCAAATCTTAAAGTATCTGGAAAAACACAAGATCTTACATGATAGACAATATGGATTCCGTCACAGTAGATCCACAGCTGATCTTCTTTCCTTTGTCTCACACAACTGGAACAAGTCCCTTGAGTTCCTTGGTGAATCCCAAATCGTTGCTCTTGACATATCCAAAGCTTTCGATCAGGTCTGGCATGATGGGCTTCTTAACAAACTTCCTTCTTACGGTCTTTCACCTAAGCTTTGCTCTTGGCTTTCCAGTTTCCTTTCTAATCGACGTATATCAGTTAGTGTAGATGGTCATTCCTCCAGCTTCTACCAAATTAATGCTGGGGTACCCCAGGGCTCAGTGCTGGCACCCACGCTGTTTCTTCTACACATTAACGATCTTCTCTTCCACAATCAATCCCATTCATAGTTTTGCTGACGATAGTACCCTCCACTCCAGTATTCAATTTCTTAAGCCACCGTGTAATCCTGATTTCGAAAACAAGCGCAGGTCAATGCAGATATCTCTTTCCCAAGACCTCAAACTTATCTTGGATTGGGGCGCCAGGAATCTTGTTCAGTTTAATGCCTCGAAAACACAGTCATGTTCGCTATCGCGAAAAAGTCTGCAAATGCTCATTCCTTACATATGAGCGGCCAAGTTCTGCAGAACAAGGAGTCGTTTAATCTTGTCGGCGTTACTTTTGAGAATAACCTCAACTGGCACAAACACATATTATCCATAGCTTCGGCAGCTTCAAAAAAGGTTGGATTTCTCTTCCGAGCCAGAAAATATTTCTCTTCTTCCAATCTGTACACTCTCTATGTATCCCAAATCAGACCCTCTTTAGAATATTGTTCTCATGTCTGGGGAATGGCGTCCCCTACAACACTTAGCATACTGGACTCCATTCAAAGAAGAGCCGTTCGTCTTATTAATGATCCAACGCTCACAGCAAGGCTTCCTCTTCTTGCCCACCGTCGAGCTGTAGGGGATCTGTCGCTCTTCTATAGGTATTTTCACGGCTTCTGCTCAGAGGAGTTATCCAGTATAATTCCTTCTCTGGCAGCTCCCAACAGAGCAACACGTAGTGCAACTTGTATGCATCCTTTTACAGTTCAGTTAGAGAGGCCCCGAACTTCCCGCTTTCTTCGTTCCTTCATCCCTAGAGTGTCAAGACTATGGAACCAGCTGCCCGCAGAAGTTTTTCCTTCTCCTCCCAATCTCCAAAAATTTAAGTCCCGTGTGAACAAACTCCCTCTCACCACACTGAAGACACCCACGGTACGTTAGTACTTAGGCATCAGCCTTCGTGGACTGTCCCAAGATAAAAAAAAAAAAAAAAAAAAAAAAAACTACACACAAAATTTCATCAGGAATCAGATTTCCACCAACTTCCTCCATTTCGTCAATTTTACCAAAAATAATTGTAAAGTAACACTAATTTTCAACTGACTCTACTTTTCACCTTGACATAAATAAAAACAGGACAGTTGCGTTGCCTAAATATATATCAACGCAATGTTTTCGTCAAATTTAAATTTTATGTTAGTACTGACAATGTTTCCAACAATAAACGAAAATCTTTAAATCCCTTTCCAAAGCATATAACTAAGTGTTTTGTAAATATACGAAGGAGGTTAAAATTATATGTTATTTTAAAACATAAATTTTAAAAGTGCAGTATGTAATAAAATATTGTATATTATTTGTCCAAAAAACCTTTACAGTATTTTTCCTGAAAGTGCTAGACAATGTAATGATTTCAATAACACTAAAATCTTGGACTGCCATTGTCTTTATTTGTTAATTTTTAAACAACATTTCGGTAAGTGATGTATCTACAATCTTTTTTAAGTGGTAACTAAAAACTATTTCTAAAAGCTACGACTTATATACTATCCCTTATTCACCGAAGCTTTACCGACTTTTCACGGTTCAGCAACGGCTGCCAGATATTCGAAATATCGAAGCTAGGCTTGCTAAATAAATTTTGGTTGTTTACAATTATTACAGATCTATAAATTTTCTTTTCTTTTAGTGGGTTTCTTTATGAATGGTTTTTGCTTCCAACCATTGTTTGCGGTGTTGTTTTGACCAAGCGTGTTCGACAATCCCTGACTTCGACGTTTCACCTCGTTCCGTATGTTTTTTATGTTCTTTAACTTGAGTGGTCTTTTTTCTCCCCGATGTATACCGATGTATACCTCACCACATTCACAGGGAATTTGGTAGATACAGTCTATATTTGAAACATTGTTGTCTGGTCTCGTCTTAGTAAAAATACTTTTTAGAGTAGTTTGGAATTTAAATGCCGTTTTAATATTATACTTAATTGCGATTACGTGGATCTTTTCCGAGGTTCCTTTAAAATATGGAATTGTCATAAATATTTGGTCACGTGGAGTCTCATTCAAGATAGAGTTTTATGCCTTTTTTTGATATTGTTCGATTGTTTCCTTTACCAGTCTCTTACTGTATCCGTTTTGCTTAAGATCTCTAGTTATGTTACCTATTTTCTCTTGCAGGGATTGCCAGTGTGGGTAGGTTTTCTGTATACCGAGGTTTGTATATGTCCATTACATCATTTGCTACTTCTACATTGTGAATTTAATACAAGGTCGAAGGCAATTTAGATGTTTTAAAAAACCTTCAAGTTCTTCGTCATTACCTGTTCATACAATAAAAATATCGTGAACATATCTTAGCCAAACTTTTGGTTTGATAAGTGCAGTTTTAATGGCATGTTCCTCAAACCATTTTATACAAATATTTGCTACCACTGGGGAGAACGATGAACCCATGGGAAGCCCATCATCCTGTGCGTAGAACTCATCTTTTATTTAATATAATATAATACATTAGATAATATAATACAGACAATGGTAGTCCAAGATTTTAGCTTTTTAGTATTTGTTTTAAAATTTCAGACTCTCCACCTTCGTTGCCTCGTCCGTAAACATCTCACTCATACTATAAAAGTTCATTTTCCAGACTTATAACGTAACTATCTATGGCTCTTTTATCGTTAGTATGGATCTACCTATTTAATTGGTAAAACAGGTTCTTCCAAATCTTCTACGGGTTAAAAGTTTTGAGACAGCATTCACTCAAGTTAAATACACGACAATGATAACGTATTTAGTTGGCTTTAAAACCAAAAATTTTCAATGGGATGTCTTAATTTTGACAATCAGCTTAAAAATTTTTGCCTTAAAAGGCTTATAAAGTAGAATTTCGGAAAACTAAATACAATTTAGTTGGGCAGATACCCAAACCGGAAATTGTATGTTCGAAAATCAAAATATTTCTCACCGTACTATTTACTAAGGTACACTAACTGAATGTAAGCAAGATATACCATGCCCAGATTTACCAAAAAGTAGATGATCTAGAATTTTTACTTAAAAAAAGGCTAATAGATTGGCGAGGAGGGCGAAAAATAGAGTTGAAGAGTCCATGAGGAAATAAGGACGTGAATATCGCTCTTCTAAGGACATAATTTTATGTGAATTGGACAGAAATGGTTTAAAATACCGAAAACAAAAAATTGTCCATGTTATACAGCAAACCAGCTAACACTGATGTCAAACATTAAGGCCAATCCATTTTGCAAACAAGAGAATCATTGTTCTGGGTGATAAAAGGTTTAGGGAATTCAGAGCAGAGGAAATAATGGTTTTTAAACCCCTAAACATAGACGACTGCCTTAATAATGTAAAATATAAAAGCTGCTAAATTCCCATACAGAATTTTAGTTTGATGCGCGATTCCTAATGCAGGAATATCCGGGCCTTATATGTGGGACGGGTAAGGAGTGAAGCACTAGATAGCCCTTTTGTAGCACTTTTGGATACAAAAGTTTACGGTGAAAGATGGGAAACTAAAAATAAAGAGCAATTAAGATGTAGAATCTACAGGAAATTTAGAGAGATGGATAGCGAAGCCGTCCAAAACATAATGAGAAATGCCAGTACAAAATTGCGCCTTCTTGAGGAGCACTGGCTCCTTTACTTAAGTGGATTTGTTAGTTTTATTATTGTAATATTGTTACTTATAGAATATAAAAATAAACCGAATTAAATTATCTTTGTGTATAAAAATGTAAATAGGTAATTTACATAGCTTTTAAGTAGGTACTAACTCCCCAATGTCTCTTGGTAAGTGGAACTCAGTCGCAGTTTGATATATACCATTACAGGAATAATGCAAAATTAAATGGGTGTTATAGCAATATGTTATCTAAAAACGAATAGTTTTTTTAATATGCCATTTAAATTACTTAAGAATTTACTATAAAAAGGCTCGTGTTTGATGAAATTACCAGGGTTTTAAGTCCAATGGAACTGTGGCTTTATTTTCTTATTACCGTAAATTTTTAATATATTATAGTAGATTAATTGATAATTTTTAATATGAGTCCTTTGTAAATAAATATCATTGGAGTATTATACTGGATCAATTTTGATTTATAATCATGGTATGGTAACCTGGGATTTATGATCTTATGCCAAACTGGAGCTACATAAAATAGTAGTGGCTAATTAATTTGATTGTTCAGTTTTAAGTTAAGCATATACTCTTGCATATACACTAGATCTAGCAGTAAGTTTTTGCAGAATATGCGATATAGGTGGTTTAAAAAAAGTCTTTTATCCACAACCACTTAAACGACTTAATGAATTTTCTGCGTAGATTAGTTAATTTTTTGGTAATGTTAATGTACCTATATTTCTGCCTTTTTTTACATTTTAAGACCAGTTTGGTGGCAACCAGGTATTTAGGTATAGAATTCAATTTTGAACTTGGCAAACTTATCAGGCGTTTTGAAAACCTTTTCGAAAAAGGACCGTCAAAAGAGCAAAAAGTCTGTGTTTTTAACTTGCTCAGTCCATAGCGACTCTTACTTTGCAATTTGATAGTGCCGTAAAAATGTTTTTAACGTGTTAAGGTGTTTCCCAGCATTTTTTTTTTCACATGTGTATGCGTGACCTTATGCAGCTTAAGAATATATATTTTGTGGAACAGTTAGGAGCCCCGACAATAACTGGCCATACTTAGGCCATACGAAAAGTTCATATGAACATAGGTCCGCAAATGTGTCATAAGGTCGCTATGGCAATTTAAAGATGGCACCGGGATATAGGTTTTATTTTATATTTCTGGAACCGTTACAGATAATTATCTGCCTTGATTTAATGTATTGACATTTTTATAAACGTCATGTTTTTCTGATTTCGCGGTATAAATAACATAAAAAAGGTATTCTTGTTAAAAAACTTGTCAGGCTAGCCGTTTTCGAGAAAACACTCTTCAAAGAAAATGGTCACCCAAACAAAAGATTATTCCGGTATTTTTTAAAAGGCAAGAACAATATTTAAAAAAAAAACACTGTTATTACCACAATAATAAATAAATAAACTTTATTTTTAAACCTTATGTTAAATTCCTTTATTGCAGAAATATAGCGTTTAATAAAAATGTGAACAAATTAAATCGAGGTCTCCCCTCTAGGTAGGCCCCTGTATAAAATAATATTTAGGTAAAAACACTAAAAAGTGCCTGCTATTAAAAGCAATTCATATGCCGAAACTCAGATCACCATCTAAAACGGTTCATAATTTAACATGTAGAATCATCCCTACAATTATTCGAACGGTATTTTCGGACACCCTGTATATATATTATACAGTATGTCCACGGATAGACATCCCAATAGGAGAAATGGACCAAAAATTTTGTTTTTCGACAAAAAGTAATTCTTGATAAAAAGTTCTGCATCTCGAAAAAATGTAGTCTACGAGGAGAATTTTTGATTTTTTTATACAGGGTACCCAAAAAAAAAAAACATGAAATACCATCAGGAATAAACTACCTTTATTTATCGTTTTAAAGTAAAATGGCAAAAAAAAAAAGGTTTTAAATCCTATTCAATGCTTACATAAAGAACCCAAGCTACATTTGTCCCCGGTACTGTAATCGATGTAATAGCAGTTCATCCAACTTATCCGAAACAAAGGTTTGTAGCATTTCCATGTATAAATTTCTGTTGCACGTGTTCTCAAAGAAAAACGGTCCTATTATCCCAAAATACGAAATGTTCAGACATGGGATGGGCAGGAGTTCTGAGTTCAGAATTTTCTCTGCTCCAGCAGCGTATTAATGCGTGTAATATTTTTATTAAACAATCTCTAGTTTTACCTTTTTTACCTATTCCACCAAATGCAGGTATCGTTTATCACAAAAAACCTGACAAAACGTCATGATATTATTTTAATGTGACAAAGTTGTACAAAATCGCGTTTTAAAATAGTATTTGAAAAATGCGTAGGCATCCTGTTTAAATTAATTTTATTATGTACCTGATTTTGTGTTAAGTTAGAACTTTTTAAATGTTGATTTTAAAATTGTAATTCGTTTCATGTTTTACACTAATCTTTTAATACTGTAAAAATATTGTGTGATGTTCTGTTTTAATTATGTTTTGATTTTAATTCTATTTTTTAGATACTTACGCTTGAAAAAGCACAATAAATAATGTGCGAAACGTTGCAATAAACTTCCACCATTTGCTTTATTAACCTATTCCCAAGAACAAAAAGGAGATTTATAAATAAATAAATAAATAAATATATATATATATATATATATATATATATATATATATATATATATATATATATATATATATATATATATATATCAGGGTGCCAAGATTCGGGTGCATGTATGGGGATCTCGGAAACCGTAAAAATACGAAGTCGGTTAAATTATGGCAAAGTTGTGTATTTGCGTAATTAACCATGTCCACTTTAGAAAGTTGCAAAATTCCGAGTACTTTCGAAGATATTCGTTTTTCGTTTTTTCTGACGTTATTTAAAGAGATATGGAAAGACAAAAGACACTTTCTCATGGTCACTTTTTAAGCTTCACAAAACAGCGTTAAAAGGTTTTCCCTACGACGTTTCGTTTTCGTTAAACCATCATCAACTTTATTTTTTAAATACGGCACTTAATTGTTTATTGGATTTTTTTGAAGCAGTTATAATCCCAATTACAATGATGTATAACACTTAATATTTTTCTGTTAAATAAACTTTTTTTGCATAAGAGACAATGAGTTAGACTAGGAACGCACATCATTTCTTATAGGGGCGTTCCATATTTGTTAATAAATATTAGGTGTTATACATTTGTGAAATTGGGATAATAAGGGGTTCAAAAAAATTAAATAAAAAACCTAGGTTCGTATTTAAAAAAATAAAGTTGATGATGGTTTAACGAAAAAAGAAACGCAAAAAAAATTTTTTTTTTTTTTTTAAAAAAAAAATTTTAAAAAAAATTTTTTTTTTTTTTTTTAAAAAAAAAAAAAATTAAAAAAAAAAAATTTTTTTTTTTTTTTAAAAAAAAAACCCCCCCCTTTTTTTAAAAAAACCCCCCAAAAAACCCCCCTTTAAAAATTTTTTCGGGTTTTTTTTCCCCTTTTGGCCCCAACCCCCCTTTAAAATTTTTATATATATATATATATATATATATATATATATATATATATATATATATATATATATATATATATATATATATATATATATATATTTATATATAAAATTTTTTAAAAAAAATTTTTTTTTAAAAAATTTAAAAAAATAAAAATTTTTTTAAAAAAAAAATTTGTTTGATTTTAAAAAAGGTTTTTTAAATTTAAAAATTTTTTTTTAAAAAAAAGGGAAAAAAAAAAAATTTTTTTTCCCCCCAAAATTTAAAAAAAATTTTTTTCCAAAATTACGGAAATTTTTAAAAAAATTTTGGGGTTTTTAAAAAATTTTTTTCCAAAAAAAAATTTTTTAAAAAATTTTTTTAAAAAAAAAAAATTTTTTGGCCCTTTTTTAAAAAAAAAAAAAAAAATTTTTTTAATAAAAAACCTTTTAAAATTTTTTTCCCCCCCTTTTTTAATTTTTGGGGTTTTTTAAAAAAGGGGGGGAAAAAAAAAAATTTTTTTAAAAAAAAAAATTTTTTTTTTTGGGGGTTTTTTTTTTTTTTTAAAAAAAAAAAACCCCCCCCAATTATTTTTTTTTTGGGAAATTTTTAAGGGTTTTTTAAAGGGGTTTTTTTTTTCAGGGTTTTGGGGGGGGTTTTTTTCCGGGTTTTTTGGGTTGGGGGGGGGGGGTTTTTTAAAATTTAAAATTTTAAAAAAAAAAATTTTGGGTTTTTAAAAAAAAAAAAAAGGAAAAATTTTTTTTAAAAAAAAAAATTTTTGGCCCAACCCCCCCAAATTTTTTTTTAAAAAAAATTTTTTTTAATTTAAAGGGGAAGAATAAAATCTTTTGGGGGGGGTTTTTTTTCCCCCCCTTTTTTTTTAAAAAAAAAGTTTTTTTGGGGTTTTTTGAAAAAAATTTTTTGGGGTTTTTTTAAAAAAAATTAAAAAAAAAAAACCCCGGTTTTAAAAACCCCCCTTTTTTTTTTTAAAAAAAAAAAAAAATTTTCCTTTTGGGAAAATTTTAAAATTTTTTAAAAAAAAAATTTTTTTTTTAAAAAGGGTTTTTAAAAAAAATTTCCAATTTTTGGGGGGGGTTTTTTTTTTTTTTTAAATGGGGTTTTTTTTTTAAAAAAAGGTTTGGGGGGAAAAAAAAAAAAAATTTTTTTAAAAAATTTTTGGGGGGTTTTTAAAAAAAAATTTTTTAGGGGAAAAGGGGTTTTTAAAAAAAATTTTTTAAAAAAAAAGGGGGGAAAAAAAAAAGGGGGGCCCCAAAAAAATTTTTAAAAAAAAAAAAAAAAAATTTTTTTTAAAAAAAAAAAAAAAATTTTTTAAAAAATTTTTTAAAAAATTTTTAAAAAAATTTTTAAAAAAAAAATTTTAAAATTTAAAAAAAAGGGTTTTAAAAAACCCCTTTTTTTTTTTGGGAAAAAAGGGGTTTTTTAAAAAACCCGGGGGGGGAAAAATTTTTTTTAAAAAACCCCCCAAAATTTAAAAATTTTTTTGAATTTTTAAAAAAAAAAAAAATTTTTTTTAAAAAAACTTTTAAAAAATTTTTAAAAAAAAGTTCAGTAGTATAGTAGTTAGGTTTATCTGTAAATACATCTTATTAATACAAAACAAAGTTTGTATATTTTTAAAGGTTTGTACAGGTTGCTTTAAAATTAGCCTGGAACATTCTATAGGGCGTATTGTACATATAAAAAAAAAAAATTTCAAATCAAACTCGAGAATTACTTCAAAAAAGGGGGGCCGGAGAGTCTTCCCTACAAAAAAAATTTTAAATTTTAAATTTTTAAATAAATTTATATATATATATATATATATATATATATATATATATATATATATATATATATAAAAATTATATATATATATATATATATATATATATATATATATATATATATATAAAAAAAAAAAAATTCCCGAAAAAACGTTTTTTTTTTTTTCCTGACCTTATTTGAGAAGATATTTTGAAATAAACGTCACGCCCAAAGTCATTTTTTCCCCTCTACCAAATGACGTTATTAAATTTAAAACCGACGTTTCTTTTCCCGAGCAACCAAATCAACTTATTTTTTATAAATAGGGTGCTGGATTTTTTTCCTTTAATCGTGACCTTTAGACCTCCTTAAAGCAATGACAGCCTAACATTGTCAAAAAATTTTTTGGGATCTATGAAAAAAAGGTCCTTCATCTACTTGGTCTATCTCTTTTGTCTTAAATTATTTTCTATCGTAATGAAAGATATCACATATTATAGAAAATAAATCCTTTATTTTGTCTAAGATATGGCACATAATTCTTTTGCTAATGTTAATGTTATAAAAGGTGCTATGAGTGAGCGCTAAAATACAGTTTGGAAAACAAGTTAGTTTATAAAATTTATGTATATTTAGAAAAAATGGCACGAGACCTAAATGAATGTTTAATCATGTTAGCTTTGAATACAAAGAAATACTTGTTATTTACTATAAATGGTAAAATAGTATTTTCGGAGATATCCTGAAAAACCCCAACCCAGCAGATCGTTTATTCGTAAACTGGATTCAAAGTTAAAGCAAATTTTTTCAAAAATCCGCCAAAATTATGGAAGTAAGACATTGCCGAGGAATGTTGATATTGTCCTTTAAATAATTAATTCTATGTATTCATAATTCTAGTCGTTTCGATCAAGATGTTCCCATCAAATGCAACGCAATTTTAAAAGGGAGAAAAAAATTAGTTAAAATTAATTATACCTTTTAGATAAATATCAATCCGTCCACCTCCACCCGACAAGCAGCTGTCGAAATTAACAGTCCGAGGCTTTACCATGTAAAGTGCTGGAGAATTTTGAAAAACCACTTCTACAAACCCTTCAAGATTCATATTAGCCAGACGTTACAACCCGGTGATCCCTAAAGCGACTCGTATATTGTTTGTAGTTACGGGAGGAGATAAACCCAAAGGGCTAATTTTTCTAAACAAAATAATTTTGGGCTGATGGACCATTTAAAAATTGTGGTATTTTTAATCCCCCAATGAAATATGTTTTCTATCGAAAATCCTGAAGCAAACAGGCAGGGGCGACCCAAGTTAGGTTTGACATTAATGTTTGGGCGGGGATATTGGGGATAGGTTTTTGGGGCCATTTTTATTTGAGGGGGGTTTAACGGCTGAACAATATTTACATTTTTTTAAAAAACGAATTTCAAAAATTTTTTGATGGATATCCCGCTACCGATTTGCTACACCTCTGGTTTTAAAAACCGCGCACCTGCTCACAATAGCAGAATTGTGCGTCAACTTTCGAAGTAAATTTTTTTTTTCTCAAATAAGGTGAGGAAAAAAAAAAAACGTTTTTGCGGAAATTCGTTTTTTTTCCGGGTATATCGGAAATAAACGGAATTTTAAATTTCGAAACGACCTTTTTGTTAATCATCACACTACACAACTTTGCCTCAATTTAACAGACCTTGTATCTCTTACGGTTTACGAACCCCCCCTAAAAACCAAAC
>JAHBCN010011816.1:0-28240 GCA_019359885.1 Listronotus oregonensis
GCTCTCGTGGACTGGTCCCCAGGCTGTAATTTTGTTTGCCAAGCCGATTTTTTCCAGGGCCTGAAATAGTCCTCCACTAGTTTGGTTCTTTTGAAGAACTAATGACTTTAGGGCCCTGGCTGTCTAAGTAAATACAATGTTTTTTCCTTTACCCCCTTTTCTTTAATCAGCACGGAAATTTATTGCTGCGATTTTCGTTTGGGAAAACCGTGGCGTGCTGACCAAGACTTAAGGTTATCTATTCTCTAGGCTTGTCTCCATAGATGCCAGCTCCTACTTCCTTGTTGGTCTTGGAGCAATCTGTATGCCAGATATGATTGGCTTTGATTGGAGGGCCTTCTTTCCAGTCCTTCCTATCTGGTATGACAATCCGAAAGTGTCTGTTGACACATTGGGATTGTCATACCAGATAGGGAGGATTGTCATAACACTTTACATTTTATTTACCTTGTTTGATAATTTCTAAGTGGTAATATAAATATTTTTGGTACAGACAATTAGCATTGCGTCTATTGGCAAAACTTAATATTTTTGTCCATGAGTGTATAATAACTCTTTTATTAAAAAAAGGAAAATCAAGCAAAATTTAAGCGTTTACAGGTATCTTTTCCCTTAAATGCTAAATTTACAATGGTTTAATATATTTTCATGTTAAAAAATTAGAAGCAAGCATGTAATAGGTCCTGTAATAAAAACGATAATAAAAAATATTTTAAAATTTTGTCTTAATTTTTAAACAAAATTTCAATTACTCTACCAAAAGAAGAAAGTTAAACATTTTTACCTTTTTAAAATAATTTATTTTGGCACTTTTGCTTTCCAGAGACTCTAAAGGTAAACACAAAAATACATATAACTACAAAAATTCTATGGGTCTCCCTTTCCCCATAAAAATAAAATCCAAATATTTATTCGGCGGTAATTTCGGTATAAAAACGGCGCCGTCTATGGCCTGCGGCGCAGATATTTCATGTCGGTTTAATAGGATTTATCGGCTGCTAACCGTATATTTGTGGACCAAGTTGTCAGTGGTGATCGCACCCTCCCCCTTTGATCGAAGTGGGGAGGGATTCTTAATCAAGATGTCTTTGGCCTGATAAAATACCACAAGGCGTTTCTTTGAGCGGCTAGAATAGCTTAATTACAGAAAAATACCATTGTGCCAGAGGTAATTCTATTTCGGTAAATTATGTTATAGTCCTATATATTCTTAAAAATTGTAAAATAATAATAAAAATATTGTTTGTTTATTTTGTGAATGGACGTGTTATTGTATACTGTTTTTTAAATATAAATAATTTAAAAATCAATATTTAGATTCTGGCTAAAATGTTTGATCAGCTATAGCCATCGAATACATTAAAAGAGGGTGGTTTGCTTTTTGGTACATGTTGATAACATAACAATTGTCTGGATATTTAGGCTTTATTAATTATGGAATGAGATATTTAAAAAATAAACTTACAATAATTTAAATATTGCTTAAAGTTTATTTTTATTATGTGGGTATTTCAACAGTTAGGAAAATTAAACTACTCGATTTGACTTATAGCACACTGTTACACCATGCGCAATGAAAGAAGAACACCACAAATAAAAGATAGTTGAATTTGTTAGTTCGTTTGTATCTTAAGCTACGAATCAATTTGGTGATGAGGTAAAATAATAACACAGGTCCACAAAAAAAGTGGTGTGTGTGCTGGGTGTCGAACTAAGATTTTCTGTCCTATTATTTTTCGCTAAACACGATTCTAAAGTCAAAATTGGGAGTCAAACAGCACAAATTCAAAAAAGGCGTAATTTCAGATATTAACGATTTTTTTTGAAATTTAAAACGTCAATATCTCAAAAACTATAATAGATACACCAAACTTTATAGGACATAAACTATGTATTTTTACAAGATCTTTAATTTAAGTTTTATAACCTTTTTGTCTAAATGCAATATTTTTCGAGTTATAATCAAAAAGCGAATTTTGATAATATTTTCACAGTATACCCATCAAAAAAATGTATTTTTTTATTTTTTTTTAAACATTTATGTGATTTCTGATTTAAATTATAAAAAAAGTAATTTATTTAAAAAAAAACAAAAGTCACATTATTAAAAAATATATATTTTTTGTCTATATAACTTTTTATATAGACAATTAAAAAAGCTTCATTTTTTGTTTTATGAAATTTTTTGTATCTTTTATAGTTTATATAGTCATATTCCAAACATTCCGTGGTAGCAGGTTTTTGCCGGTAAATGTACCGCATCGATTTTTAGGGTTTTTCTTAAATTTTTGCAGTTTGACCCCCAATTTTGACTTTAGTTTAGTGAAGCGGAAAATAAATACGCCAGAAAACCTTAGTTCAACACCCAGAACACACCACTTTTTTTGTGAAACTGTGTAATTGACGTTGTAAGAAGCTTGATTTGGTAGATCCCGACTTCAACTCTAGCCTAGGAATTAACTTGGTAAATGCAAAAATGATGTATAACCGGCTTGTCTAGACGTATAAATTTAAAATAATGATAATAATAATAATAATAAAGCAGAGTCAAAACCAAGAAGTTTTATGTAGGTTGCGGTGAGTCTTATTTTGCACGGTGGTGCAATTTACCAAAAATAAGCAAAAAAATAAAATTATTTTGTACATCTAAAATTTCGCGTATGGACTTAAAATTAAATTTTAAAAAACTTTTTTGTATAACTTTTTTTGATATTTAAAAAAAAACTTAACACTCTAATATACTAAAAACATTTGTGGTTATTATAAAATGCATATCATAGTATACAATATTAAGTTTATAAAAGTCGCTAGTAAATTTTTTTAAAAACATTAAATATTAGTTAAACTGTCATTACATTACAATTATATTAAAATTACCTAGGATAACGCTACCCAAAAAAACAATAAAATGTATCTTTCTTCAACGCTATTAGTTGTTATGGTATAGGTCAATGGGTCATTTATTTTCAATTTTAAACAGACCTTAGACCAATTTTAAAAGAGTGTCAACAACAACAATATTTCGCTAAAAATTTTAGCAAGTGGATCTTTTGTGATGTCAATCACCCCTTTTAATAACAGATCAAACTTAAAAAATCAACTAAGACTAAAATGCCTTTAATTGCTAGTTTAGAAATAATAACGACCGTCAAAAACTATTACAGTAACGGCCTAGTGATGATCGCGTTGTTAAATTTAGCAATGCACTTAGCAATTGTTAAAAGTTAACAACGGTTTAAAATGTTTAACAAAACGTCATTGTCAGTTTTATTCAATGATTTTAGTAGGCAACCTGTCAAAATCTGACATTTTGTTAAACATTCTAAACCGTTGTTAACTCCATAAGTCCATTGCTAAATTTAACAACGCGATAATCACTCGGCCGTTAGTATTTTAAAATTGCTAAAAGAAATTAGCAAATACCACCTTTATTTTGATTTTTTCTTTAACTGCTTTTAGGACAACGTATATCAGTCATTAACCTAAGCACAATGCCTTTACTACTGACGGCTACAACAAAGAAATAACTTAATTATTTTTCATGTTAATTAGTTTAAAAGTATATTACGAAAAGCCAGTTGTTTAACCATTTTCGACCCTCAGTATCATTAGCGATGGAGAAGCAACAGAGAAAACAATACCCTAGCTGGCCCACTAACAGAAACAATGCTTAGGCCCTCTCACCTTCTTCTTGTTAAATAGTTTTGGACTTTCATTACGTTCTAGAGTGGTTTACCGTTAACAGTTGGTCTTTATACTTCACAGCTTTTGAATGCCTTTGATCTTTTACACTCTGGAAATTACTGGGGAATTTTAAATAAATCGAAAGGACAAGCCACTAATTACACACTATGCATTAACTTTAGTTAAGAGTTTTTTTTTAAATTTAATTAACTAGTCCTTATTTTATTTACTAAAACAGTATGTATTTTTAAAATAAGAATTTTTACATAACACAAGCTTCTAATAAAAGTGAGCAAGTCTCCAAATTAATTTATTGCTTAAGTACTTTAAAAAAGTACTTATAATAATTTCTAAATTTTTAGAACTAATATTTTAAAAGGTTAATGTGAAAAAAAAATCTTATAAACCTAAATATGTGCCATACTGACATATTCGGTTTAATTTTATAGTTATTTTGCATAGTAAGGAAAGACATTTTTACTTCCAAAAAAGGTATTCGAGGTGCCACAAGCCTAAAATGTTCCAGCCAAAAATGAATTTTTAGTTTAAAAATGTATATCGCGTTATTTAAAATCCGCAGGTAGCTTATTGTTAAACCGTTTTGTGCTCATTTTATACTTAATCCTTAAACTTTATAGAAAAGTAGTTAAGCCTAGAATATAAAGTTTATTTTTCTAGTTAGTACTTTCTTTTTAAATTTTTTACACATTTTAGTGCCAATCTCATAAGGTCGACTAATTTTAAAAACTTTTACCATAGTGATTGTTAATAAATAAAAAGAAAATTGCGAAAATGTTTTTTCTTCACAACATAATGTTACAAAAGTTCTTAGAGCTGCAGCTTTATTTGTTGTCAAGAATAAATGTTTTAATTATTATAATTCCATTAAACAAAAACAATCTGTGTTTAAATGAGAAAACTAGTCGTGTCCAATAGTATGCACATCCAAGTCACTTTTCAAATATAAAGTAATTTGCAGGGATTGCTAACACAATATTGATTCTTAAGCTAAATTCTATAAATAAAATCGGATAATTAACAAAAATGTGTAGAAAAAAGTCATTTTGCTTTCTAAGGCTAAGTTTAATATTCATCCGAAACCAATAAATAAGTCAAAAAAATATTAAATATCAAAAAAATATTGGTCTTCTTCCCAATTTATATAAAGACATTATAAAATAATAAATATGCTAAAAAATATATTTCTAATAATTTAGTTAACTCCAAATCCCAAAAATGGCATATATCTTAACAGAATTGTATATGACGGACACTTTTTTTACATTCGTTTTAATTCCGTACAAAAAGTAATTGATAAAGTAGGTTTATTTTATAGGTTTTAAAGGTAAGAATGTCGCTTATTCTCCTTAAGTTACAGGTATACATAATTTAAAATTATGGCGCCTTGGAACAGAGACATACATCAACATAAAATAAACAATTAAAAGCCAATATTAGTTATTACTTTTTGAACTTAAATTTTATTGATTAAGGCAGATATAACATTACAAAAACGGACTCTTAGAAAACAAAATTGACATCATAACCTTCTTCTTTTCCTTTCAATTCTACAAAAATGGTAAACAGTTAAAGCCTTTTAATAAATTCCAAGAATGTTTGGAATTTCTATTTTTCAAAAGGCTTTGCTTTATTTAAGTCAATTTAGGAATATAAACTTGCAATTTTACTTTACTTTACTAAGAAGTAAATAATTAATTGCTAAGAAGCAATTAATTGGTTTAAAATATGTATTTTAAATAATGATAAATATACTAATATAATACGTAACTTTGAACTTCACAAAACGGGTACATCCCTTCGGCGTTTAAGCAACTTTCCCTTACCTAAGTTTGACACTAATTTGATCTTAACAAAGGCAGCCAGGTCTTACAATGAACAAGCTATTCTCACCTGTACCGAACATAGTTATAAAAGATTCGCGCTTAAGCTATCTTCCACCCCTATAACGACGGTCAAACTGGTTATAGAGAACTAGCTTTAATGGTGTCAAATGTGACAAATGGCTTTAAGTATTGGGTTGTATTATATCAAGAAGTTTACACCATAGTAACACTTAATATAGGAATGATATATATATCGAAAATATAAATTATTATGAATGTATACAAAATCCTTTATTAAAGATTCCATTAATAATATATATATATATATATATATATATATATATATATATATATATATATATATATATATATATGTATATAATATATATATATATATATATATATATATATATATATATATAATATATATATATATAAAATATATATATATATATATATATATATATAATAAAAAATAATATAAAATATAATATAAAAAAATTTAAAAATAATATATAATAATATATTATATATATATAATAAAATCTAATGTCAATATATATAGATCTATAAAAGCAGTGTTATAAAAAATAAATTGACAGGCATACAAAACTCTTTATAATTTGACAAAAATAAGTTTATTAATAATTATAATATGTTTAAGATGGATAAACTGCAAGGTTGTAATAGTTTATTAAATAACTAACTGTTGAAAATATAAAATAAGGTCCTTACATCTTTTTTTTTTAATTTATATGCGAGTTAAAGAAAAATAACTTAACAGAGCTTAATTATCAACACACTAACCATTAAGGCTTTTAATTTGGACGGAAATATTAAAACCTAAAGTACGTCCCTTAGTTCCAATAAGCATACACATGCAAAGTAATATAATTTTAATAATCCAATTATTTTACTACAAAATTATTTTACATTTCCTTAAATATGACATTTTATTTAAGGCAATAAAATGAATTATGTTATGCACTATACGTTTTATATAAAGTTAAAATCTGCCTATAAAAGCATGAGTTTCCAATGGAAAGTTTTACAATTTTGCGGCAGAGGCTGCTAAAAACGCAGTTTTAAGTGAAACAAGTTTAAAGCGGTGTGAAATTGTCAACTTGCTCAATGTTCGTAACTATTTTAGGAAACTAATTTAATTTTTTATTACCCCATTATCATAATGTAACATAAAATATAAATGGTCTCTAAATTTGTTTGTTTTCTATCTTTAGACTAGCATACAAAGTTTGTGGAAACTGCCCCCCAGACGTCTTAACTAGGTACCTGTCGGGGTTTTACGAATGGGGTTAAGTTAATAATAGTCACATAAAAATAAAACTAGAATCTTACTGCAATATTCTTTATTAATTCTCTGTATTTTCCCCAGTTCAGTCAGAAGAAATATTTATTTTTACTATGGATTTTCGTATTATTTTGAGTGAAAAAAGAAAACAGTTATTACTTATAAACAACTATAAGTGAAATTTTCAAAAGTGCTTGATGTTATATTCTATAATAAAATACAATCGTCAGGATTTTAAATAACTAATCAACTTTTTTGCTGTTTCGTCAATAATGTTTAAGTACCAAAATAGGTAATTACGGGATTTTACTGTACACTTTATAAAAGTGGTTATGTCACCATGTACGGTGTTTACATGGCTTTTAAAAGCTTTTGCACGATTTTTTTCTACGACACATGGAAATAGGCTAAAAGCAGACTTTAAAATTTTTTTTTATCTATTCTCCGCCCAATGATTTAAAAGTTGATTATGAACTTATGTCGTTTTTTTGATTCGAACTAATTCAGGGTGAAAATTATACTTAAATTAAAAAATTCGAAATTTTTCAGGGCTCTATGCAGAATTTTACACAAAACTGTGTCTAATTTTAATACAAAATTCTACTAAAAATGGCCAGTCTAGGAGAGCAGGGGAGATTTACGGTACATGATTGAAATAATGTTTTTTTAACGTTTTTTAAACCTATTTCTAAGTGTCGTAAATTTTAAAAATTCAAATTCCTGGAAATATTATCTTAAACTACTTTGACTGCTACCACGAATCGACATTAAGCTAAAATTATTTTAAAATTCTCGCAAAATTCTTCGTAATAAAAAATAATGTATAAAACGTCCTATTTTGCCTGCCAGAAATCGATTTTCTTATTTAGCTATAATTAAATTAATTTTACAAACAATTGTAGCTTCCAGGTTAGTTAAGGTGGCAGCCAGCTTTTGGACTATACGGTTTAATGTGGATTTTACACGAAAATGTGTTGATAAATTTGTGTTTTCTTACCTATTGGGGTCTTACGCCTAAAACTAATTAGTATTAGTTTAAACCACACTTTAAATCAAAATTATTGAGGCCAGCCAGTTAAACAACCAGCAGTTTTTACCGCAGTTCGGGTGTCGGTCTCACCGGCTTTGCCCTTTCTGACCACATTTCCGTTGCACCGGGTTTGGAAAAGATATCTGTAAGTTGAATGTCCCAAAAAACGGGTATTTAAAAATTACTTAGACATTACCGGTAAAATATTACAATATAAGACACTCACGGTATATTTACCTTTAGTTTACATACACTCTTAACTTTAAATATGTTCTATAATTTTGTAGCGGATTTATGTTTTATTAAATTCTTTTTGGGTTACTCGTCTGAAAAGTTTCTAAAGAATGAGACCACTTCGGTCCTGGTCCCGGGGTATAGCAAACTGAGTATGCTTAGTCCTATTAACCGATATGAACTGGCGGATAGCTTGGAACTAGAAAAAGTGAAATTCCTCCAAAAAATTCAAAAAAAAACTTATCCACGTTTCGGTGGCAAGTCGGTCACTGTTATCAAAACAAACTTAAATGAAAAACAAAAGTGGGATTGAAACTAAATTTGTAAACATTTGTGTTTAAAAATTTAGAAAATGTGGTTTTTATCAAATGCGTGTCAACATATTTTTGATTTTTGGAATTGTGTTTTTAAATATAATAATCATTTAAAATTTATAATATTTTTGTAACACACTGTATTATTTAAATATATATATATATATATATATATATATATATATATATATATATATATATATATATATATATATATATATATATATATATATATATATATATTATATAATATATATATATAGATATAATATTATAATAGTATATTTATAAAATGTGTATAATCTACTATAAAATTTTTGAGGCAATTTTTTACCACTCTGTATAGTATTAAGGTAAAACTTTAATGTGATAGCTAACCTAAACCTTAAGCTAAGCAGTAAATTTAATTACGAGCAGCTAATTATGGTCTGTATTTTTAAATTTCTCTTAATTCTCAGAAACGGTTAAATTTAGGTACAGGAAATATAACAATAACTCACCTTTATTTGGTCTATAGTATCTAAAAATATAAAAAATATGGAGTGTTTTATAAGAAAAAATATAACTTTGATATGTACTTTAAGTCACCCTGTATATTTCAAAATAGTTTTGGAATATGCTTTTTCTGGACCCACATATGACTGTGCTAAAAGTTTTTCCCTAGTTTTTTTTATTCCTGTAGAAAAACCGAGGCGAATGTAGGTGGCCACCCTGTATTTATATTTATATATAATATATATATATATATATATATATATATATATATATATATATATATATATATATATATATATATATATATATATTATATATATATTAAAATATATATATATATATATATATATATATATATATATATATATATATATATATATATATATATATATATATATATATATATATATATATATAAAATTTTAAAAAAAAAAAACAATTAAAAATTTTTACTCTTAAATATTATCCGAATCCTATGTATTTTAATTTTGTCACGAAGTACCAGCTACTATAAGTTGTTGCTATCTTTTTCCTCAGCAATATTAACCTTAATCCACCTAACGTTATAAATAATTTAAAATTATTTTTCACAAGGCTGGAAACGATGTTGCTGTTGTCAAGTCTAAATTATAAATGATTGTGCACTGGCAGCGTAGTTAACTCAAAATCAATTTGTTTCTATGAAAAATTGCTATACGTCAATGACAAATGTACTAATTATTATGAGTACGTAACCTTGTGTTTATTTTAGTTCCTTTGCTATTTGATTTAACAAATAACATAACAATTTTTTTATGTTCTGATAAGTTTTGTAAACTTTTGTTTATCTAAAAAGCGTTTAAGCTCCGGAGAAAATATGTTTTATAAGGCACATATCAAAAAATACCTTCATTTTTTTTTTTTAAATACACCAACAAAAATTGTAATATATATGAAACACACTTAAAAGCTTTTATTCTCTTTTGGCACACAAGCCTATAATCTTTCTGAAAAAAAAAATAAATCCCTTTATTACATTTTGGGTTTTCCATACACCTCTTGTTGTTTACTGCCATTATTTTTCTCTTTTCTTCAAAACATATTTTATGTTAAGGATGATCGTGGGGTGCATTTTTGATGCCTAAACCAACAAAAAAGAAATACACATATATATCAACAAATAACTTATAGTTTTGACACCAAACAAATAAGAAATACACCTAATAAAAAAATAAAATTTAAAAATTTGAAGTATATCAGTTAGTAAAAAATTGTGATAAAAATAATATTTATTTCAATATTAAAATAGAACTAAATAATGTTTGTTTTAAGGCTTTTTTTTAAAAGGTATTTTAGTTTTTGGTTTACCATTTTAAAATATATTCCTTATCTTTGATATGTTTAGACAAATGTACGGCTCTTATGCATTTCTTTACATTTCTTCTGTGGACCTCTGCCTTGTTAATAAACTGCCTCTTACTTTACTTAAGACATACACGTACGTTAGTACTTGGGCTGACGTCTTCATTCTCGATACATTAAGTAAACCGATTTCTGGCGCGGCAGCATTACTTCCTTTTTGATCAGAGGCGATTTGCAATGGCCGGCACGATCTCCCGATTTATCCACTTGTGATTTTTTTCTATGGGGTTTTTTGAAATCCCGTGTTTATGTGAACCGTTCAAGGGCCCTTCAAGATTTAAAGAACAACATCCAGAAAGAAATTGCCAACCTAACGCCTGTTATGCTTGAAAGTCATGAAAAGCACCAGAAATCGGTTTACTCAATGTATCGAGAATGGGGTTTGCTCTTCAAAGCCATGTAAAAAAAAATAGGTATGGACCAACATTGCAAAAAAATTAAAAAAGAAAGTTATGCTTTTGCACCATGTACTTTTATGATTTTTAAACCGCCCTGGTAAAAAATTAACATTGATAATGACGGTTTTTCTTTATTTCTTTATCGCAGTTTTGTATAAAATCGTTAATAATTATTAAACAATAAAATGTTACCTAGTAATTTTTACCGTTATACCAACGATAAACCAATTTTAAGTAATAAAATAATAAAACCACGAAGAACTTTCATTGCAAAAGCAGTATTCTAACATTAAAACAACTAATCCAATTAAAAAATGCATGCTAAATAATTTCGGTGGTGGCTGTGTCTGATAAAATTACGCCTAAATTTAACACTAACATAAATAAGCGACTTTGGCGCTGTTCCTTATTTTACTAATTTTACTACCTAATCTGTGACTTGGAACACATAAAACCCTCCTCCTTGTTTTGCTAATTTCCCTTTAGTTGTTTGCTTTCTTAATAATAAAATGTGGCCCTTATTTCCCTTCAATTTATGCCATAATAAAGCCGCTTCATTACTTTCTGGTTTAGTATTAGGCTTTAGCAGATTTTCTAGTTTTTCTTGCTGTTTACTTTTAATTATTAATTATTTGTTTTTTAAATAAGTAAACGTTTTTTTGTGAATAAGAAATTAATTTTAAAATTAGGTATTAGGTAAATATGTATTAGGTAAACATAATTTTGTAATTATTTTTTCTCACAATAGTAGACTTACACCGGAAAAAATATAATTAATTAAGAAAGCCTTTCCATAATTATAAATTAATACATACCTTTATTCATATTTTTATTTTTCACCATCTTTCACACGTTGACACACAACTTTCCGTGAGATCAACGAAGTTTGAAAATATATATATATATATATATATATATATATATATATATATATATATATATATATATATATATATATATATATATATATATATATATATATATATAAATATATATATATATATATATATATATATATATATATATATATATATATATATATATATATATATATATATATATTAAAATTTTTAAATATTAAAAAAAAACCTAAACCCTTTAAAAAAAAAAAAAGTCCCTTTTTTTAAAAAAGCTTTTTTTTTAAAAAAACCCCAAGTGGTTTTTAAAAAATATAAAATTTAAAACAAAAGGGGCCAAACCCCAAAATTTTAAAAAAAAATAAAACCAAGGTTACCCTTTTTTTCCCAAAAAAATTTGGGTTTTTGAAAATTTAAAAATTTTAAAATTTTTTTAATTTTAAATTTTTTAAAAAAGCAAAAAAAAAAAAAAAAAAAAAAAAAAAAAAAAAAAAAAAAAAAAAAAAAAAAAAAAAAAATTTTTTTTAATAATTTTTAATAAAATTTTTTTTATATAAAAAAAAAAATTCAAAAAAAAAAATTTTAATTTAAAAATTTTTAAATTTTAAAAATTAAAATTTAATTTTAAATTTTTATTTATAAAAAAATTTTTTAATTTTTAAATCATTTTAAAAAAACCCACCCGGGATTTTTTTCTTTTTAAAATTTTTTTTTCCCTTTCAAAAAAAAGGGACCCCCCAAAAAAGGCCCAAAAAGAAAAGTCAACCTTTTGTTAAAAATTTTTATAAAAAAAAAAAGGCTTTTTTAAAATTTCCCAAAAATTCCCTTTTTTTTTCCATTTTATCAAAAAAAAGTTTTTACTTTCTTGTGAGATGTACATGTAAAATGTGTTACATTAAAACTAAATTTAAGGGCCATCTGAGCTTCTTTCTTGCTCCAGGCATACTTTTTTCCGAATATACTGCATTTTCTTTAATTTTTAAGGATGACAGCAGGGCGCTTATAGCATATTTTATTTAAGCCAAAAATATCAAGGCCATTAAAATTTAAAAGTCCAAGGGGGAGAGGAAATAAATATTTTTCAAGTGACAAGTTCCATAACCAAAACAATTTATCATTGTCCAGATGAATGGTAAAAATTAAACCAAAAATGTAATTTTTTTGCTAATTTGCAAATCTAATGACGTGACATTTCAGCTGAAACTTCCCTAGCCTCTATTAAAACTTGAACACTGTAACAAAACATTTAACCTAAGGTGCTATTAAATAAATAAACAGCAGGCTTACCCTAAACACTATATAAAATAAACCAACAAAATAGCGTTTACACATTTTAAACACATAATTAAAATTTGTATAAAAATTAATATAAAAATAATATCCATCGCTAGGCTTTAAATGATATACTGAACACCGGTGATCGTCTGATGGTCTGACCTACTTAAATAAAATAACGACATGGCAAAAAAAGTAGTTTATTTTGCAAAAAAAATATATATATATATATATATATATATATATATATATATATATATATATATATTATATATATATATATATATATATATATAATAAATTAACTTTTTTCTTAAAATATATGAAGAAAAATTTTAGATTATTAGCCTTTATCTTAAAATTTTAATTTCATCCTTATTAAATTAAATTCCAATTTTATTTCCATTTTAAAAGAACTCGTTAAGCAAGAATATCTGAAATAAAACCCTTTAATTTTCAAGACTCTATCCTAGTTGACGGTAAAACTTCTGCTAGTTTATTCCAGAATACTACTTAAGTAAATTGCTGTTGAAGTAATGTGTGCATTCTTGATGAAAGTTAATTAACCGGCTGTTCTGGTTTGGCAAAATTTAAAATTTTATTTTCATCCGCTTCGGGTGGCAAAAAAAAGTTAATTTATTTATAAAAATTTAAAAAAATTTTATTTTATGGTTGTTTTAAATTATTCTTTTTTTTTTTTTAATAAATAGAAAAGCCTAATATTTTTTTACGTCATTTATAAAAACTTATTAGGTTAGGTTAGTCAATATTGTCATCTTTTGGCTAAAGGTGCTCGTGGTATCACCTCTGATTACTGCATGTGGCTTTGCAGGTTATTTTCATTAGTTATTTGTCACTGGTTTTAAAATAAACTTAAAGGCGTACATTTTGATCAACCAGTGTGTTATTGGTTAGTTTGGTTAAATTTACTTATAGTTAGTATATATTAGCCACTTCTAGTCAGCGCCGCCATCGCCAGTGACATCACCTGTGATGACTGTATGTGGCTTTGTGGGTAATATTTATCAGTTTTCCTATGGGTTTCCATACTATGAGCCCAGTCAGTCTTTAGTGCAAAAATTTAAACAAAATTTCGTGTGTTTCTGGCATAAAATCGTAAAATTAAAACCAATGTAATTATTTTTGTAGGTATAAAAGTTAATTTTTGTTAAGGATTCCCCAAGTAATCGATATCGATTCCTGGGGGTCACCTACGAGCTGCAAGGTGTCAATGTCAACTATTAAAAACACATTTAAGATGAATTAACTTGCAAAAATTCAATATTAGGTAAACAAAGTGTCTACCCAAGACCAAATAAGATGGAAGGTGGATCACGAGACAAAAAAGTTTGTAGACTTATATATAAAATGCTATTTTCCAGTTCTTTAACCTAAATATAAAAATTGTTGGAGTATTCTGTATGTTTTTTTATTCTTTTATGTACTTAATATCTTTATAGGAGAGGTTCCCTTATGAAATATTTAGTACTGCCTGCATGTTGACTATAAAACTAATATAAATAACATAATTTTTTCTTATTCATAAATAGTGTGTTAATTATGGTAAGAAAATAATTTGTACCTAAATAACCAAAACATATTTTGTATGTTTATCTTATAAAAAAAAAACTTTTTTGAAGAAAATGCGTCTCATACAGTGTTATGTTTTATTTAAAATTTTACCCTGCCACCGCTGTTTTTCGTATCTAAATAAGAAGAAATTAAATGGAAAATCTCAATGACACACTTACAAGAGACTGTTTACTGCCAAGAGCGTTAAATATCGTTAAAAGTAAATCGAGTTTTTGTGTGTTGAAGGTAGCAGAAGCGATTTTTAAAACGGTTTATCGTGTTGACTTAGTAATCTCTAGTCTGCTTCTTTTATTCTTGTTAACACATGTATAAAATATTTCGAAAATGTTAAATTATGAAATTACCTGCCTTTGACATAAATAATTAATTTAAAATTAATAAATCTAATTTTCGTTAATTAAATAGAGATATTTAGTACCCTGGTGTTACAGAAGAGTAAAATATACCCATGTTATAAAATTAAACACCATTATTTTGACATTTTAGGCCACCAGCAGATTTTGTCTAGTATAGGGGCTAATTTAACCCATATTAAGGTGAAAGTCGAAATTTACATGTACCCGTACAAATTGGATAACTTTGATTATCTAAATATGTTTAAAGGAATTAGTTTTGGGATTGGATCTTTTGACCCACACCCATATTTTATATAAATAAAGCCTTAAGCCTAAGCAGGTATGAGTAATTAAAATGCAAACCTATTTTACTCGCAGGCATTAAACCCTTATCGAGTTAAAGACTAAAACGTATTTGCCGGGAAATTTTACAAGAACGGTCGCAGTGTATTAAAATTCCAACATATTAAAAGACATGTACAACAGTCTTAAAACTATGCATTCCTTTTCAAAATACACACAAATAGTGTCTCCTATAAATTTATTGTGTTTTCCTTTTGGGTAATTGTAGAAATATTTCTTGATATAAACAGCTTATGTATGTATTGTGGTAATTAAAAAAAAAACAGTTTTTACTTAAAAATTAAGTAATGAAAAAGGGTTTTTAATGCAATTAAATCGACAATAAAAATTAGCTCAAGTTATAAAATAATAATTTTTTATATACAGGGTGTCCAAATTGGAACCACTTCAACCTATACAGGGTGTAAAAACTATAATGCTTACGATTTTAATGGGCGATAGTGGAGCTTACAACAAGTAAAAAAAGCCAAAATCATAGGGGTCAAAAGTTAATTGTTTTTAAAATATGGCTTTTTAAAGTTTAAAAAATCTGGCAACACCACGCCCGCTTCATCACATCGAGTTAAACGTTGAACGTTTTTTGCGAGGTTTTTACATATTTACACTTTTCTTAAAAAATGTGTTACATAAAGGTGTACTTACCACAAAATTAAGCTGAATATCCATTTTAAGAACACAAATTATCAAGTTTTAAAACAGCACTTTTTTATTTTGCTTAAAGAATGAGATTTCTTCGTTGCACATATGCCGTTTTCTAAACTCTTTGGTACGCCTGCACTATGGTTGTCCTAAATGGTTTCCCCCCCCGTCGTGTTTTTTTTTTTACGGTAAATTTGAGCTGCTAGATTAGCTTTTTGGGTTTTTGCCTCCATAAATTTAACATATCGGCACATTTTCCCCATTTTAAAAAAACATTTGACCTACAAAGCAAACATATTTGCCAATGGTTTTAAATTTTAACAAGGAAAAGTTTTAATTTTTTTTATTTTTTAAAAAATTTTTAAATTATTAAATTTTTTAAAAATTTTATTTAAGATAAAAATTTAATTTTTAAAGTTTTCAAAAAATTCCCAAATTTTAAATTTTGATTGTTTAGCAAAAATTGTAAAGTTTTGAAATATGTCTAAAATTTTGACTTATTTTGACTCCTATTATCGCCCATTTAAATCGTAAGCATAATACTTTTTACACCCTGTATATGGAAAATTATTTATAGGAAAATTTTATAAAATTAAAGGTGTACCTATGTCGCAAACATCATTTGACGTAAAAATTTAAATACGTTAAAAACGCTTAGATTAGGTATACGATTCGATGCATAAAATCTGTCTGAAATCTTCTTCAGGTTTCAAAAATAAACATAAAAGTAAATACATTAGGTTCCACAAGGCCTTTGTTTCCGAAATACAGGGTGTTAAAGTTTTTATTTATATTTTTTAATATTTATTTTTTTTTTAAATTTTTTTATATGTTTTGCTGAACATAATTTAGGAACAATAATTTTATTGAAAATTAAAATAGGTATTGTTGAATTATACATTTTGTTTTATTTTTTTAAGTTTTGCTATAATAAATTCAGAGGCGTTGTAATTTTTTTAATTCAAATATCTAGAAAAAGGTTGCTTAAATCAACTTTAAACAACTAACCTTTTTGACGTAAAAATGACAAAACAATTATTTAATTTACTTAAAAATGTAATACAGGGCTGAACCAAAAAGTTGTGATTGTTTAAAATGGTGAAAAGACGTGTAGATGGCACCCCTACAAGTAAGAGCCCTACTAAGATTTGATTCGAATTCGTCATACCAAAAAACCCCCGGATACCAATTTTTACAATATCATAGATTTTATTTAAAAAATAGGAAAATTAAATAAAAATTTTAACACCTCGTATTTCGAAAAGAAGGCCTTCGGCCCATATTTGTATGGCTTTATGTTATTTTGGGCCCCCCTACGTACCTGAGTATTGGCATTTTCTCATGAATATATAACATATATATATATATATATATATATATATATATATATATATATATATTATATAATATATTAATAAATATATTTACATATATTAATTAATATTAAAAAAAATTTAATAATATATAATATATATATATAATTATATAATTTCTTTTTTTTTTTGGGTGTGGTTTTTTTTTTTAATTAAAATAAAATTTTTTCAATTTGAAATTTTTTTTTAAAATGTTTAATTTCGAGTAATTTAAAATAAATTAATTTTTTTTAAAATTTAAAATTTATATATTATATATATAAAAATATAATTTTTTATTTATTTAAAAAAAAATAAAAAATATGAGAAAATTAAAAGTATATTAAAATTTCGTAAAAACCGAGACAAATTAAAATACCGCTTTAAAACATTCAAAACTTAAAATTAGCACTAAGTAACATCCCGTATTAGTACATTATTATATTTTCATGTTTAATGGACATTGATATGGTAAATATTTAAAACCAAAATCGGACTTGAATAAGCTTTCTTTATTTATTATCCCTTTTTATACAGAAAGTAGCTATGAAAGCTATCAAAGAGGCACTCTAGTTGCCTAAAATACTTATCCTTTAGAAGGGAATAAATATATGTTCGTCGGACGGCTCCAAACAATTTCGGGAAAGGATTACCAACATTTAGTTAAATAAATGTGCCGAAAACCTTAATGCCCTCAACGGGAAGCGTAAACACTGGCGATTGCTCCTTGGCGTGGAAGTAAGACGATGTGAAGAAGGTCCATAGAAAGAGGGTTGCGTTTCAGTATCCGAACAGCTCTGACAGAATACCTATTTATGGTTTGATCCCATTGATCCATAGGTGAAAAGGGATTCTGTGACCTATCGGAAAACTATGGTCTTAACTCTTATCGTGACGTGGCATGGCATGATTTGCAACCCTTAATGCCTTCTGATAAAGTATCCGTCTTTTAAAACTGCTTTACTTTCTCCGGTATTGCAGGCCAGATGTATTTTTGATTTATGTTCGTAGGGCTTCTTAAAATATACGCCATAAACCGTATGGATAATCCTTGATACTTTATTTACTTTTTAATGATTCTTAAATTTTAAAAAAAACTTTATAAAAAGTAAAAAAGTGTAAATTTAAAGAGCTAACTAATTTTTTTTAAAAAAAATATGAATAAGGACCTTAAACTAATATTGAATTGGGGCGCTAACAATCTTGTCCAGTTTAATGCTTTTTTAAAACACTTATGTTTGCTGTCGCGAAAAAAGTCTGCCAATACCCATTCTTTACTTATGAGCGGCCACATTTTGCAAAACAATAACCATGTTGGCGTTATTTTAAAAATAATCCTAAATGATATATATATATATATATATATATATATATATATATATATATATATATATATATATATATATATATATATATATATATATATATATATATATATATATATATATATATATATATATATATATATATATATATATATATATATATGTCGGCGTCAAACACTAAAATGACTAGTCAGTACAAGTATTGTGGGTAAACGGCCTAATAGACTTATTATAACAGTGTTTGTCTAACTATTCAGTCATTTCCTGTATTGACAAATCTGTTTTAGAGACACAACGTTATAACCATTTTTATTACATTGTTTGCCTAGGCATTACAGGAATTGACTGAACGGTTGTTTCTTGTAAGTCAAATAAGGTTTTTACGTTGCTTGCCTGCAATACATGTACTGACCAGCTATTTTAGGGAATAACAGACCTCAGTGTTTGACATAACATATATATCCATAGCCACAGCAGCTTTAAAAAGCTCAAATTTGTTTTTCGAGCCAGAAAGTATTTTTCCCCTTCTAATCTTGTATATACTCCGTATGTATTCAAAATCAGACCCTCCCTAGGGTCTCGTTCCTTTGTCCAGAAATTGGTGTCTCCCACAGGTCTTCTTGATATCATTTAAAGAAGAGCTGTTTGCCCTATTAACGATCCCACGCTTACAAGAAAGCTTACTTCTCTTTATCCACCGATAAGCTGTAGGGGATCTGTCGCATTTTTATAGGTATTTTTACGGCTTCTGCTCCGAAAAATTAGTCAGTATAATTTCTTCTCTGGCAGCCCCTAACAAAGCCACATCAATCTCTTTTAGCAAACTTAAATCACCCTTGGTACGCTAGTAATAAATAAAAAAATAACTCTAACTAATTATTTTTTTAATAATTGGGCATAGAGTAAAATTAAAAAATGTTTTAAAATTATTACTTTGTACTAAAGCAAAAAACATAAACTGGTAAGAAACGATAGTATATTTGTAATAGTAAAAAAGCAATTGTAAAGTTAGTGGGTTTAAAGTTTTGTTCTGAAAAGACTAGCCTTCAACGTTGTTGCTAGCTTTAAAGCGTCACCCCCACCACCACCACCATTACCACCACCACCAATAAATCTTGCATTAAGGTAATTTACCTTGGCCGCCTGTTTGCGGTTCGTATGATATCTGTTGTGCAATGTTTTAATATGATTGTTTTTAGTTACAGGTTTTTACTCAGTTAGACTAAAAAAAGTTTTTTCACCGGCTTGCTGTATTTAAATAGTTATTAGCAGCATAGAACGCTATTATCTTTCTGGTTTTCCAGATTTTCGTTATCTTTGGGATTTCTAAAGATACGTCCTATAATCAGGTGTTGTTTAAAAGATGTGGCTATATAATGTTTAAGCAAGAGCCTTTGTCTTTAATGTTTTATGGTTGTTATCTTCTTTTTTTATTCCTATTTCTTTTATATTTATTTTAAAACTATTGTGAATAAAAAGGAGCATGCAGGTTTTCACAATTACAGTCCTTTAAGATTATTTTCAATTAATATTAACATAATTTGTTAATGTTATACACACCTTTTTTATTTGTAAATTCCACAACAATGATATTACTAAAAAAATCAAACTTTTGTATTATTTAAAAACATTTAAAGCTAAACTTATAAGCTAGTTTGCTTCATTATTATAAAACAATCTTTGTTGACAGCCCCAAGGCAAATCATCTACATATTATGTCAGATAAAACAAACAATTTTTCCTAATGGTTTTAAGCACGATATTAAGTTTCATTTCGTTATAAACGAAATTGCGCCAGGTCCAGTTTTAAAAGGCTTTTGACAGAGAGGGAAACATTAGACATTATAATTTCAGTATCTGCTAAAAAACCCTTCGAACCAAATAAAACACCTTTTAAAATTTTAAGGGAGTGTTCTGGTTGAATTATTACGTCTCTTACATTCTTAATAAACTTGTCTTTTGAAAAGGGCTTTTTTCCGCAGATATTAAGGGATGCTCCGTTTATTTATATTTAAGTAGGGAAATTGCACTGCCACAGTATAAAGTAACCGTTAAAAAATCTATAATTTAAATCATCAAGTCACTATGAAACATACTGAGTCGACTTTCTCGGAATGAAAACTTGCTAAAAT
The DNA here is from genome assembly GCA_019359885.1 of Listronotus oregonensis. NCBI lineage: Eukaryota > Metazoa > Arthropoda > Insecta > Coleoptera > Curculionidae > Listronotus > Listronotus oregonensis. The sequence continues at coordinate 20,581 of JAHBCN010011816.1, forward strand.
TTGCGTTAGTTAAACATCGAAATAAAAGGGAAAAAAAGCTCGAAGCTATTTAAAAAGGTGGATATCGGGAGCCCCCAAAACTGTTAACTATACCAAAGTAGTTTTAATGCAAGCAAATTTTGTTACATTAAATTTTTATTATTAATTTACAAATAAGGGTTTTCTTTCGTGAATTCTTACAGTAGACACTTAGTGTATGTTTATTTGGTAGTACCCTTTCTTTTAAGAAATATAATTACGCTTTTTTTAACAAGTTATTTAAAACCCTTAATACCTTTTAAAAAAAAAACATTTAACCTATTTTTAAGATTTTTAACCTACTTTTAACTGCATATTTAAATAAAGTGACTGCATATATAATATACATAAAAATTTTCATTTAAAAAGGAAAGAAGGAAATACTATTATTGACAGTTTAAAAATATGTATTATTATCTGAAAGCCGACCTACATAAGTAGCTTTATATAAATATAATGCATAATTGTATTTATAAGCCAATTTTATTTCCACGAATTTTTATTAGATACTAAGGTAACTATAATTTTAACGCTGTTGCTAGATACAAGCTGTCCTCCTTTTTGTTGAGTACTCCACATTTTTGGATTTCGAATAAGCCTTAGTCAAAAGTAATTTACGATGGCCACCTGTCCGCAACTGAAATTTATTTTGTGCTCTGTTTCAATGTATTATTAGAAAGAAGCAGGTGTCGTTTGCTTATATCGTATGATTGCCCTACATTAGGTTGTTGTCTGATGCAGCATGAAACACCGGTAACTTTTTAGTTTTCGGTTTTTTTGTCGTGGGAATTCGTTAAGGTAACTACCATTATGTGGTATGATTTAAAATTAGTAGTATTATTATTTTTTTCTGACAGAACGTATTGAAGACTATTTTTAAAACAAGGAACAAAAACGTTTTATACGGTTTTAAATTTTCCTGTTTGCTACCGAAAGTTGTTTGCCCTCTTGGGCCATAGCAAATATGACGGCAGGCATCTATAACTATATTTCTTAAATTGTTTCTTCAGGGTTATCAAAATAAAGGGTTCGCCATTGGTAACATTGTTTTTAGTCAAAAGACAACATTGTTAAAATATTACAAACAAGTAGTATTTTTATGTACTTTAAGATCAAAAAATGTAAAAAACAATTAAAAATCATGTTTTTAAATTAAATAGTAAAACATCATTTTTTAAATGAAATATCCCCTATATATTATTTCCACTTAAAATACATTCTAAACGGCTTTAAAAAAATACCACATAATGATAAGTCTATTTTCAATACTTGCGGAAATATGGGCATCTACATAAATTTAAAAATAAAACAGCATTTCTTTAAATGGAAAACCCTGTATATTGTATTACCAATAAAAGATCCTTTAAAGAGCCTAAAAAATACCACATTTGATATGTCTATTTTTAAAAGTTTAGGAAATACGAGCATCCAAATCTGAAAAATAAATTAGGCTGTAAGTTGTAGCTTACTGCTTACTGGCTACTGTTTACTGCTTACAGCTTACAGCTGCAGATTAAACGGAAATTAAGAAGTATTTTTTAGAATTAAATGCCCATGTTTTAAAAACTATTAAATATCTTTTTATTGGTGCTACAATATACAGGGTATTTCATTAAAAAAAAAATATATTTTACTATTAATTCTATGACGATGCCCATATTTCCGAAACTGTTTAAAATAGACGTATCAAATTTCGTATTTTTTAAAGCTCTTTACGAGTAAAAAATCTTGTCATTGAAGATACAATGTACAGGGTGTTCCATTTAAAAAAGTCAAAATTGTGAAATGTTTTTTGCATTTATTTATCTTTAAGGGCGTTTAAAATAATACAATATTGCTAATTTAAGCTGCTTGTATTTTGACGAATAACAAAGTTACTAATGGCGGACACCCATTTTAAATAACCTTGTAGAATAATTTAGCATTAAACAATTTCGCGCAACTTATCATGTAAGGAGTTTGATTCTTTAAATAAATCCTAAAAATTTAAAATTGTGTTAGATGAAATACTTTTAGTTTATTCGGCAAAATATTATCGACGGCTTACTTTAGCATTTTCACTCTTATGTTAAACAGTTTAATAACTTAAAATATTTTTGGGGGATATTTTATAAGCATGTTCTATAGTTTTAAGGCAACTTCCTATTTTAGTATACTTTCTTTAGGATTGCTCGCCTTACAATTTTTTAGACTACTTTTAACACACCACACCACCGTTTTTGTCTTTTTGAGAATTACAAATATACCAGTCAAATAACCTTATATGTCATTTATGACAAAACGTCATAAATTTAAAAAGCTGACAAAATTACCTAACTTTTTAATCGAAACTTTAAAATTAAAAAAAAAAATTAAACATTAAGTCTAAATTTCTATTTTTTCTTTTAATTTTATCTTGACAACGGTGACCGAATTGCCACCAAAACGTAGATTGGTGTTTTTAATTTTTTGGGATTTTTAAGGGATTTTTCTTTATTTTTGTTGCAGGCGATCTGCAAGTTTATAGAGCTGAGCAAGCTCAGTTCGTTATACCCCGGGACCTGGACCAAAGTGGTCCATTTTCCAAAAAATTGAAAAGCGAGCAATCCCACAGAAAATATACTGAAATATTTTATGTTAGTCAACCCTTTGTGTTTTGTGATAAAAAAATACTTTTTGTAATAATGTTATGTTTTTAACATAGTTTCTTTAACACCTTGTACAAGCTTTATTGTACTTCACCTCTGGTTAAATACTGGCGTAGCGTAGCTTACTCGGTTGTGTATAATATTTTTTGGCGTATCGACTTATGGATTGCCTATCCGCCTTCCAGGATTAATCAAGTTACATAAAATTTCTCAGTAAAGTTCTCTGCTAAAATATTTGTTCTCATGTGCTACAATGTTTTAGAAAGAATATTTTGTCAGCATTTTCTTACATAAACATTTTGTTACAGTTTTATAAAACAACATTATTTTAACCTTACATACGAATACAAATATTTTAAAACATCTGCATTCGTTAAGTGTATAGTTTAAGTTTTCATAGTTAGGAATTAAACAAATTTCCTTCCAAGATACGTCTGTAAAATATAAATGTAAAAAAATTAAAAATACGTTTCAATAAATAAATTACGGATATTGATTACTTCAAAATTAAAAAGCTTATTAAATAGTAAAATGCTCCGGGTCTGCCCAAGTCGGTATATAGTTTTGTTGCGAATGATTACATTCGCTTTAGGTCTCTCAGAAGGATAAAACCTAGAGGCACTAGCGCCATCCCATCAAGATATTTCAAAACCGTCAATTTCAGTTTCAAACAGGTGTGGTGGGCAAAACATTCAAAAAATGAATTAAGGTGGAATTCGTAAAATGAAACTGCCCCTTTATATTTCACAGATACGTGTAATTAATTTTAGGAAGAAATTCTATTTATTCTGACTTTAATTCCAGACTAACCACAACTAACAACAACTGCATGCACTTATAAAAAAATGCAGTAAGAAATATTGTTTTAAGACTAAAACGTAGGATTTAAAAAATATTTATTTTTTTAAATATATTTTCTCGCTTCATAAAAAGGTATTATAAAAAATGTTTTCCCATGTAAAGAAGCAATGTCCAAAATTGCCTTCATTTAACCTATATGTATTTTTACGGTTTTCGAGGTCTCATACTTATTCCTAAATTTAGAGCACCCTACATTTTTTAAGTATTAAGGTAAAAAACACAAATATAACTTAAATACGGGGTGTTAGGAAAATATCTGTCACTGATTTTTTTAAATCCGATTTTATTTTTTTTTATATACACATGCTTACTTATTCTCTAAGTAGTTAAAGACTTATAAAATATTTGATAAGGTCAAAGAACTTAAAAAGTTACAAAATCATGCTGCTTTTTTCTCTATAAGTGTCTTTTCTTTGTTCAAAGAGATATTTCTTTTTTTAATAAAACACACCAGTCACAATTTTACCACAAATTAACTTTATGTAAAAAATTGTTTTCACGTATACTAAAACTAAACCTGACTTTTACCACAAAGCGGGAACACCTTTTGCTCAATTACTTTACAATGTTTTTAGTCATACGATGCACTACGCATTCTGCTTAAGAAAGTTTTGCACATGCGTCAAAAGCTCTACTCTTGATCTCACAGCTAGACTAAAGTCTCGGCGTGCATTAACTTTTATCGTATAAGAAGAAAATTCAGCCGCTGACATTAAACCCAAAACGAATATTATTGGTAATTCAACTTTTCTGAACCCCTGCCTGTCAGTCCAACTTAAGATAAGAATTTATTTATTTTTTAGAAAAATATTTATTTAGGATTTTTAACTTTCATATTTATTTTTAACGCATCGAAGTGCACCAAACATTTTTGAATTATTTGATTTGTTAAAAAAAGAAAATAGTTATCATGTTAAATCCATGTTGGTGTGATTCTACATACACTTAAATATTTTGTAAAAAATTCTTTAAACTTTGTTTGGAAAACAGAAACCTGGTGTGACTATAACAACATAATCAATAACTAAAACATTTTAATTTTACTAATAACGCGCTTTAGTGCTGAATGTTTGTTTTCATAGTGTTTTTTGTTTGTGGCAAAAAAGCTCATTCAAAATTCACATATCCGTGAACTAATGAAAAGCCATTTTTCATTAAGTGTGTTGTGTAAAGCAACTTTTGAATGTTTGCGTAATACACCTACATGGCGCACAATAACATCTTAACCTGTCGATACTGAGATTGGTTGGTTTGACATTACTTGATGAGATGGCGCTAGTCGCTTCTAAGGTTCAGTTGTATTGATTACAATTGTTCTTAACGTGGCTGTTTTGCAGTCAAGGGTGTCCATGGCCTACATTCGGTGTGACCATCCCCAAAAAGGGTGAAACACGTGTAATCGGATGGGCTGGACCCGGGGCTATCCATTTTCTTGGAGGCCTCGTTATTTTAAAACCAACCAAGCTAAGTAGTCATACTTAACAGGATTTTTATTTTTTCTTTTCAGTTTCTTAAGGAGCCTCTATGCCCCAAGAAAGTATATATATATATATATATATATATATATATATATATATATATATATATATATATATATATATATATATATATATATATATATATATATATATATATATATATATATATATATATAGGGCTGTGATTTACTATGATGTATTTTATTAAATGCGACAATGTATCCTAATGAAAATAACCCAGACATGCCAAATCAAGAATTATGGTTTTAACAGGATGGGGGGCCTCCCCACTATACTGCTATTGTTAGAAGATTCCTAGATAATGTATTTCCAAATGGGTGAATAGGCAGACGTGGATCAATAGAGTGACCACCTAGAACACCCGACCTCAATCCACTGGACTACTTTATTGGGAGTTACGTCAAAAATGAAGTGTACAAAGATAAGCCACACACGCTTGATATCCTTAAAGATCGCATTCGTAATGCAATTAGGAATATTTCTTTAGACAGAGTTGAAAATGTACAGCAAGAATTTATCGATTCCCTGGGGTACTGCAGAGAGTACTGAGAAATAGTTAAAGATAGGTATATGACATAATATATAAAACATGTCCAAAATTTTCCGGAGAATCCGAAAATGCAAAAATATACAGGGGGTTCCCTTTTAGAAAAAAATATTTATCCTGTCAAACTTTTTTCGACACCCTGTATATATATTTATATATTTATTTATATATATATATATATATATATATATATATATATATATATATATTTTATATATATATATATATATATATATATATATATATATATATATATATATATATATATATATATATATATATATATATATATATATATATATTTATAATCAAAAATATTTGTCTTAGATCATAATTTGGATCGTGTGAAAATTTCCCTTTTGAATAACAAATGTCCATAAGAATAGATAAAGTATTTAAGACTGGAGTTGCAAAAAAGTTAAAAAATATTACGAGCAGCACTTTATTGCATTTTATAAATCACTGTTTTGAAGCACAATGCATAGGCGCCTATATCAGCGCTTGGGTATCCTCTTGTGGCAAAAGAATATAACAGCAATATATCGCGGTTTGCCATTCGGGCTTTGTGAACTGGTACCGCTCAATTTATGAATAAAAATACCATAAATTACGCCGATATCAATGCGGCGGAATAAATGCATATTTACAAAGGAGTCTTTTGAGCGAAGTCGTGGTTTTTGCTTTTAATCATCAGTCATTAAACGCTGGTTAAAATTCCGGGCAGATTATCGTCTGCACGCTACCTCTAGGCTGCCGGATTATTATGTAAAAATTCTTTTGACTCAAGAACATGTTTATTTCTTAATATAATCGCCTCTCCCTTTTAAACGATTACTTTATAATTGTTTTTATTTAATAAAAAGTATATCTTTGGGTAAAAAGTTGGTTCCTATCCTTATTGTTGTTTATATATTGAAAGGCAAAATCTGTACAATGCAAGTCTCGATTTTTTTTTCATATTTCGATAAATTAGATTTAAAAAAAAATTCATTAAAATATTATTTTTTAAATTGAAATTCGAATTATTTTAAAGGTTATAGCTAAAGTTGTTCGGCGCAATTAAGCTAGAATCAAAAGTTCTGGGTTTCGAGCTTCAAGTGCTCCAAAAGAAGAGAGAAGTGCTCGTATTATGAAGAGTTCGTTAAATATTCAATTTGAGGTTAAAGAACGCTCGATATATGCAGCCGGAATCATTAAATAAAGAAATGTATACAGGGTGTTTCAAAAAACATGGACCATCGCTCGTGGGGTAATTCTTTACTAAAAAATAATAAAAAAAAGTTCTATGCACATGGGTCCGAAAACGCATGGTTTCCGAAATACAGGGAGTTAAAGTTTCAATTTTTTTTCCAATTTTTTTCAAATGACCTAAATACTACTCAACCGATTTTAATGAAACTTAGAACTTGAAAGTGTATTAATAAAGTGCATAGTTTTGTAAAAATGGTTACAGCTCGCCAGTGGGTGCGTACGGGGTAACTGTAAAAATGTATTTAGAAAAAAATATGTGCGCCACTGACTTTTTCCAATTTTGATGCACCAGATATGAAGCTTATTACATAACCACAAAAAAGTTACCTCTTGGTATTTTTTCGTTTGGGGTTTCCCTTAGCAGATATGGTTATTTTTATAAAATGTGCAAAGTACCCATTCATCGGCGTAATGAAAAAAAATAATCGTAGAAACACCATGATTATTCAAAACTCTTTGTTTTTGTACAATACACAATTGACTTAGTATCAATTATTGACGCAGTATCAATTTTTCCATCAATATTTGGGCTGGTGTTATTGGAAATCACATAATTGGTCCTGTTGTTCTACCGAATCGTCTTGAACAGGAATCATATTTAAATTTTTTTCAAAATGATTTGCCGAAGTTACTACCACTTTTTGTAAGAAATGGTACAATGCGGTTCCAACATATTTAGCTGACACATACGGTCACCGATGGATTGGTCGTGGAGGTCCAGTGCCATGGCCACCTGGATCTCCGGACCTGAATCCACTATATTTTTATTTGTGAGGTCATTTAAAAGAAATAATTTATAAAACACCAGTAAATACACGAGAAGAATTATTGGAAAGAATAGAAAATGCATTTGTCAT
>JAHBCN010011817.1:0-28234 GCA_019359885.1 Listronotus oregonensis
AAGTTTTTTTTTGCGACGTATTCTACTAATTTTTAAAAAAAAAACATGTAACAACAAAGCTACCCATTATGTTATGTTTCTTTTATAGTATTTAAAATGTTTTTTGGGAAAAAAATAAATTTTTTTTTTTTTTACATTAGCGTAACAGTAAATTTTTTTCTTCTGGTGAAATTGGATTTTAAGTGTTGCCCGCTTAGTTATATGTAGACGTCCACTTTTAAAAAAGTTCAAAAAAAGAGTTAATAAACATCATATAGTTTAAAAAAAAATGTATTCTCTTTTTTTAAAAATATTATCATCAAATGAAAAAAATTTTTTTATTTTTTTTCGGGCTCAAGGGAAAAGGGGAGGCCCCCAATTAATTTATTCAACACAAAAATTTCCAAAAAGTGACGACCTGCCAACTATTCCCTTTTTGCTGATAGAACCAAAAACCATTGACTCCTGTTACCCCCTTCTTACGGGAAATATGTAGCCGATGCGCTTTAACCCCCGCCATACAGGACCCGTTAAAACCCCCCCGAAAAAAACGAATGTATGTTTCAGCACTAACAGCTGAACGGAGGCGGGACAAAAATTTTAAGAGCAAGTAAAAAAAGTAATTTTTCCTCCAATATCGTTTTTCCCCTCCGTCGGTAAAGGGGTTGCTATAGAATTTTAAAGATCGAACGGGGGTTAAAAAAACCTTTAGTCTGGTTTTACAGGTTTTCCCAAAAAGGAGACCGTGGGGGTTGGGTTTTTTCAACGTTCGATCTCTAAAAAAAAGGTGTCGGGGAAACATCTCTTAATAATTGTTTTTTTAATGCGTCTCCAATTGCATTTTAATTTCGTATTAAAGTTTTATTAAAATAAGTACTCAATATTCATTTAAGTAGTAAATAATTTTTTTAGTTTTTTTTTAATTTAATAAATATTGGGTTATTATTTGGGTTTTGTTGTTTTTTGTTTATGTTGCTATGATAACACTTTTTTCTCCGCCGGCGCCGGCGGGAAAGTGAAAAATAAAGCTCCGGCGGAGGAAAAATAAAACTTTGCAGTCGCCTACACAGTCGAGTAATTATGGATTTAGTGATGTTTGGAGAAAAAAATGGTTTTTTGTCTTGTAACCTTGGTATACAGGGTGTGTTGACAATTTCCAATAGATTTTTTTTGTAACATTTATATTATTTTAGTATATGCTGCTAAACTTTAATGTTTTTTTTTCATTTTCTTTAATTTTATTAAAACAAAATTGTTTTACCATTACTATTCCACTTTGTCTCAATTTGTTTCTAATTGCAAATTCCGTCAATTAAATCTATCTTGAGACCTTTTAAAGCCCCGACGTCTAGTTTTTCTACATCAAAGAAAAGAATACAAGTTTATTGGTTAGTTTTGCAAAATCTACAACACTAGGTAATGAAAAAAAAATTATCAAAATAATATTACAAAGAATATAAAAATTTTATACAGGGCTTGCAATAAATTTTCCCCTTATAAAACAATGCTTAAAAAAATGTTGTGAATTTATAATGGATTTATTACAAAAATATGGAAGGTTACAAATATCCGAATTCACTTTTTTAAAATAATTTTGTTCAGGTGTTAAGCGGATTCACCCATATCACGTGCTAAACAAAAGTATGAAAACCGGCAAGAGGCATAAATAATCACCGCGTGGCAGTTGCACCTTCCAAAAACTTTGTAATAGTTTGGGTGACGATGTTGAATTCCCCCTGCTTGTCAAAAATTTGAAAGTTTTTAAAATATCCGGCCATAAACGCGCCGCGTACTTTTTGCACCTGCACCGCATCTCGAAAAGCGTCCTAAGCTACTAACAGTTCCAATCGGACGGGCAAATTTTTAAATAACTCACGTAAAAATGCATTTTTTTCCATAAAATAAAGTTTATATGAAAGAAGGCACCTGTAGCTATAATATGGTGTCACCATTTCCTTTTTTTTTTTCTTTGGAATATCAAAAACTCGACCCAAAGTTAGTTTTTGCTCGATATTTTGACCCTCCTATCAATCTGTTCATATTTTTTATAAAATTTAAATTTTACCAAATTCTTTTAGGTAATGGGGCTTTGGAAGATGTTGAATACATTTGAAAAGATTCGATAAATATTTTTTGTATATTTTTATAAACAACACAACGTGTTTTGGGGCCATTTTTTGGATTTCGGGGGTTTTCGAAAATGCTCGGGTCTATCTAGAATTAATGGAGAAGATTAGATTGTCCCTCTCAATGACACTCTTCTTTGTTTCTAAGTTTTTTAGTTTTCCGGAAAATCTAGAAAATTCTCACCCAGATTGAAAATTTGATTTTTTTTTTGATGATTACTTTTTCTTTGTGCTTAAGTTTTTTAAGAATAACAATTATATTAAACTAAAGAAAAAGATATATCCAAAAAAAAATGTCGAGTTTTTAGTGGGGTGGGAATTGTCTCCATTTTCCAAAAAACTAAAAAAATTGGAAAAAAACAAGAGTCATCGAGAGGGACAATCTAATCTTTCGAATGATGTGCATTGAAAGCCGATATGGTCCTTGATTATTTATTAATTCCCGATAGACCCGAGCATTTTTAAAAAGTCTGAAAATCCAAAAAACCACCCTTAGACACGTTGTTTATAAAAATACACAAATTTATTTTATTGAATTTGTTAAAATGTATTTAATACCTTCCAAAGCCCTAATTATCAAAAAAAAAAGAAACAGTGCGAAATAATATAGCTTCAGGTTTCTTCTTTCATATGGAGTTTAAAACATAAAAAATATGCATTTTTAAGTAAGTTATCTAAAGATTTGTCAAAAATACAGATGCAAAAATACGCGCGTTTATGGCCGATTATCTCAAAAACTATTAACATTTTGATAAAAGTAATGAAAACCATTTTTGCAGCTAAAATATTCCTTTTTATTTTCGTCTAAACAAGAATTGTGTAGGTGTCATATTTCGGGAGATATCGGCCAAAATAGTTTAAAAAACTGATTTCCGGGCTCTTGAGGGCCATTTTCCTATGATATTTTTACAGGTCAAAGTACACATCATTACCTGCAAATTAAAAAAAAAATGTGACAGCCTCACCTGATCTTCAGGTTTGGGACTTTTCCGGATTGAACTATAAAGGATGTATGATATTTTTTCATATTTTTGAATAGATTTTTTTCTGTACGAAAAGTACAGCCGTGACTTCTGCTTAATAAATAACGTTTCTAACCATGGTCTGTAGCACGTAACGGTTGATTAAAATTGGAAAAAAATGTGAAAAATGTCATGGTTAAAGGTGTTTAAGGTAGGCAACTAACTACCCAAAATAATATAGTTATTCTTATTCTTAATTTGTAAATAAAATATTATACATCACACGGGCGTCTAAACATGACAACACCCGTGTGATTAGAACGACTCGGTCTAGGACCTCGTCATTTTAATCTTCCACACTCCTTGTTAAAGTCATGTACAAAAAACGTACTTATAATGTAAGTAGTCAAATAAGGTGTCCCCAAAATAAGGGACACAGAGCAACAGGGTCCCCTTGGTCAAAATAACACAGTTAACGTAAACTTGATAATAACTAAGATACAGGGTTTCAAACTTTTAATTTTGTTTTCGTTTTATCGTAGTATTTTTTTCACCAAAAGATATAGTAGTAAGAAATTGGGGATTTGGGGGTTCTGTGAGGGGAGAAATTCAAATTCGTCCATACTTTTAATGTTGCCAGCTACCCTTACCCCAGCCAGATAGCATAATTTTTTTGAGCTTATATATTGACCTATTTAAAAAAATTCATACCCCCGCGTAAAATGTATGGTTCATTTGTCTTAGGAGCAATTGTTTACGAGATAAACCACTTTAAAGGGACCCCCGCAATTTTCCTATGGAAATTTTGGCCAATGGTTTTAAACTATGCAAAGTAATAGTATTTTAACACGTTAAAAGTTTCTACGGGCACAAAAACCCAAAAACCTCCTCAACCCTCCCAAAAATCAGCCTTATAGGTCACTGGAAATTTCGAGACTTCTGAGAGTGATTTTGGGGAGGTTAGAGGGGTTTTCGGATTTTATGCCCGTGGAGACTTTTGATCAGCGTGTTGAAAACTATTATTTTGCAAAGTTTAAAAACAAATGGCCTAAACCCATTTTGTATAGGGAAATTGCGGGATTCTTTGAAGCGCGTTTCTTCGAAAACGTTGCTCCTAAATAAATAAGATTTTTTGACGCGAAAAAGCTTTTTTTTAATAAACGGTCAATAAAATAACCTGTAAAAAAAGTCATCTAAAACAAGTGTGGTAGGCTGTTGCTAGCACCCTTTACTAGCGGCATCAAAAGCATGGACGAGTTTAAATTTCTCGACTCAAATAACCCCCAAATCCCCAATTTTGTACCGCTATGTCATTTAGTTAAGAAATAATAACGAAAAAACAAAATTAAAAGTTTAACATCCTCTATCTTAGTTATTATCAACTTTGTGATAAGGCAAGTTTACGTTAATTGCATTATTTCTACCTAAGAAAGCTGCTGTTGCTCTGTGTCACATTACTTCTGGGACACCCTGTATAATTACAATATTTTAAATATTAAAATATTGGTTTAGCATTAAACTATACGCACTATGTAATTTTTAATATTTTTTACACTTTTTTAAATAGCACTTTTCTTTTGTTTCTAAAAAGTCGCCGTAGCAACATAATTAAAAAAATATATTTTGTTGTTTTTTTTTAATTAAAAAATTAAAAACTCACCACGAGCGTAACTAAAAACCAATAAAACTGTCAATACCTTGTATCATTTAACTTTTGTACTGTGTCTGATATTTTTTAAGACCTTTATAAATACATTACTAACTTAAAACACACTTTATATATATTATAAAATTACCATAATTCTGGTAGCTCTTAAGCCACCCTACACAGCAAAAGCACGTAGAAAACTTACGACATCAATTTATATTTTTTCTACATAGAATCCAGGTAAACTCGAAAAGTAAGCTGACATTTATTCAAACAAACGAGCTGGGTTTATCGTACCGCAGTTTTTAAAGTTTCTTTAAAAATATTGCATTTTTTTTAGGTGTTAAAAAAAACGAAAGCGAAAACAAATAGAAATTTAAATTTTCGTATAATAATGTCGTAAATTGACGGTAGGTAGTAATTAGCTATAAATTGTTTTGCTAAACATGCTACTTTCACACTAATGCCCGGTTTAACAAGCGCCTGTTAACATGCTGGTAAGGATTATTTCGACATATTTAAAATGATATATGAGGTCTAATATACAGAGTGTCCCAACTCTATTTATACACTAAATATTTGTGCCCCTGTACATGATACAAAGAAAACCTTAAGGGGGTGTCCCTAAATTACGTAAGATTTTTTAACCCTCGCCCTCCTGCGGCCGGATTCCGTGCAATATAGATTTCTACATCTAGATATCTACAATCGACATCTATGCCCAATAGCGATATTTGCTTTCGTTAGTATTCCGTGCTACTATCGACTACACTTCGGACATTTCCGGCAATGTACTATTCATACGGAAAACATTTGGTGAATTCTAGTTACTTTTTATCTTAAGTTTTGTCAGCTGTCATTTTGGCTTTGGCATTTTGGGTGTAAATTTAAATTGTGTGATAAAATTAGTTTGGTTCTTTGAATTAAAAGAGAACGGTAAATTAAAGGAATTGGTAAATTGAGATCAGAATATTATTTGTTTAATTTTTAAGGCTTTCATTTTTGTTTTGCATTTCCAGTCTACCAGGGCCTAAAAATTTACGAACACTTTTATTTGCATCTCCATTTACAGTACATAATACATATTTTAATTCTGCAGGTATAAATAGATTCTATTAATTATATGGTAATTTTTTACTTACCGGGCTCACAGCCGATTTTATTGGAATTTTGTATACAGGGGTTTTTTGGGGCGCTGATCACGAATCTGAAGTCAAATTTTGTCGGACTCTGCTGGTTTTTGAGTTATAACGCCTCACTCGAACCTAACCTGCAAAACTTTCCTAAAATTCCTCCTTCTTAAAACTTATTACACCCAAAATGGAATATTTTATGAAAATACATTTATTATTTTATAGAATAAATTTAATTTCACCTTCATTTAACAAATATTATTAATAAAAAAAGCACAACAAGCACTTCTTAAAAATATTATTTTTACTTTTAAAAATGTCAACAAAATTGTCTAGAGATTTTAGACTGTTTTATGTTGGTACGCCTTGGACCTGCAAAACAATTGAATGGCCTAATTTATAAATTTGAATTATTTTTATTTTTCGCGATTTAAATTTAAAAAGTAAGCGCATTCAATTGTTTTGAGGGTCCATGGTGTACCAACATAAAATTGTCTAAAATACCTAGACGATTTTGTTGACATTTATTAAAGAAACATATTATTTTTTGGAAAGCGCTTGTTGTGCTTTTTTTATTAAAAATAACTGTTAAATAAAGGTAAAATTAAATTTATCGTATAAAATAATAAGTGTATAACCATAAAATCTAGCATTTTGGGTATAATTAGTTTTAAGAAGGAGGAATTTTAGGAGTTTGTGCAAATTTGAGGTAAGGTTCGAGTGGGGCGTTATAACTTAAAAACTAGCAAAGTCCGACAAAATTTAACTTCAGATTTTCAAATTTCAATAAAATCGGCCGTGGGCCCGGTAAGTAAAAAATTACCAATTATATTTATGTACTAGCAAAGGGCTAAAGACTAAAGATAAATTGAGCAGAAAGAAAGAAGGCCGAGAAGACGTATGATCCGTTTTCTTGGCTTATAACAACTACAAAATATTTATATTTATTATTTATCTTTTGATTTTTCGCCAAATCCAAGAGCATTTAATTATTGGGTTACACTTTGTCAAATGGCATGACCCTTGGCTTTGCCGTCTGGCCCATTAAATTTAATTGATACCAATTCGGGATGTTTTTCACATATTTTTAAAAGCAGTTGTTGATGTTCTACCCTAACATGCATTTTTAAAATAATATTTATAGCTATACTAGCTGGTTGCCCGTCGCAGCTTCGCCCACAGAATAAAAAAGGGCTTCGCCCGCAATGATTATGGTTAATAGAATATTAATAAATAATAATATATAGGTTATGTTAACAAATACATGTCAATCTTGACAATTTAAATAGAAAACGACATGTCAATAGGCCACGCTTTGTAGCGAGATTTGTTGTCGACTTCAAAGGGATAATTTTAGCGCCATGCGGGTGGTATAGAAACGGTCGTTAATAAATTTCTATAATGCCGGGAACCAGCTGCTGGTGGGGTTTAGTTTCCCAACTCCTTTTCCCCTCCAAATCTCATGTGAGATTTTTTTAAATTGTGTTTTGGCTGTAATCGCGTTGGATGCTGGGCTGCTTTGCGAGGTTCGGTAAATACAAACAAAGGGTTTGAAATTTCGTCATATTTTCATTTCCCAAATTTTTAATTTAACTTTACTTTAACACAATTTTATACGTTTTTCTATAAAAAACGTAATTTGCAGACCCCATCCCCCAAGTGAGATTTAGAATGATTTAGCTTTACCCCCTTTCCCCGGGAACACCTCATTTTATGGACGCCCCCTAAGATAAAGGTGTTTGGAACACTTATTTTATTAACAGTATTGGTAAATATGGGGTCTCGAAAAAGAGTTTTCATTTTAAGCATCAAAAATGTATAATACACTATAACCCAGAATACTGATCCATACAGAAGCGAACAGAATTTTAATCCGGTTTGTAATTATGGTTGCATATACTAGTCGTCCATTACCGAATATGCGAGGTTCGGATAAATACGAGAAACAAAATTGTGTAAAATTTCGTCATATTTTCATTTCCGAAACATTTTTTACTTTAATTTAACTTTACTTTAACGCAATTTTATACCGTTTTTTACTATAAAAAAATACGTAATATTTGCTGAGACCCCCTATCCCCCAAGTGAGATTTAGAATGATTTAGCTTTACCCCCTTCTCCCGGTGAACACCTCACGTATTTTATGGACGCCCCCTAAGATAAAAAATGTGTGTTTGGTAACACTTATTTTATTAACAGTATTGGTAAATATACAGGGTGTCTCGAAAACAGAGTTTTCATTGTTAGGTACATCAAAAATGTATAATACACTATAACCCAGAATACTGATCCATACAGAAGCGACACGGACGAATTTTGATGGTTTAGTAATTATGGTTGCATATACTACGTCGTCCATTACCGAATATGTTTAAAGTCCAATTGACAGTTCTCACTGACAAAGCAAAGTAATTGTTTACGTTCGACGACGAACTTAATTTTATTGTGTTTTGTTTTAAGTTTTTGATAAATATAAACTATTATCCACATAAATAATGACTAATCAAAGCAGTGGATATTATTGTGCATATACTCTGTGTAATTCTCGTGCGGATCAAGAAATATCACACTTTGCTTTTACAAAACATGAATCTAGGTATGTACCAATACTAAATTCAAATAGCAATATAAATTATTAACTTGCACGTCTTTTGAACTTGTTACAGTTCAAAAATTGAACTATAACAATTTTCGATTTAAAATACCTTTTTGCATAAATACCTTAAATGCGGAAAGCAGGGCTATAGTTTGAAATGTTGTTTATTCTAGCTATGGTCTGCGGAATGTTTTGTGTTTGATTGTTTATTGACCTTTCCTTTTTTCAGGGTCGTTGACATGTTGGTGGTTGTTTTTGTAACCGTATGGAGTATTTTTAATTGTTTTTCTTTTTGAATTATGTACATTCATGACTCTTTGTTTTGTTTTTGTAGTTTTGAAGTTTAAAATTTTGACGTTTTAAAATAAGTCAGGTTTAAGGTGAAGTTGTTTACTTTTCTTCTTTTTCTTTTTGGCTAAAATGACTGGCAAGATGTCGTAGTAGCAACGCCGCTTGTGATTCCTAAATCTTTCTTTTTAGAAAGTTCTGACAGAAACCGGTTATATCTGGATTTCGGGATTATATTTTGCGGGGCTGAACGTGCGTTGTTTGTTAGTAATATCTGGGTAGTTCCTGGTGTCTTAGAGCCAACCCTTAGGAATGATGGCAAAAGGCCAGCCAGCGAGCCAGTAATGGATTGTGTGAGAGTTGGTAGAATTGTAGCAAGAAGGGTTTTGGTACTGCCAAGGTCGTCCTTGACAGAAAACGCTGACGGTGAAAAATAAGTTTTGGGGAAGCTTTTTCTCTCTCCTGCTGACCACCAAGGAGACAGCACACGTGAAGGCAATGTTCTAAAAGTTAATTTTCAACCCTTGTTTTGGGGATTGTTGAACAAATGCCTAAGTAAATTTCCCGTTTGTTTGTGCTAATTGTAGTACGTTGTTTCGGAGTGAAATGTCACGTTATCCGTAAATTTTTGGGAAATTTATGTCTTCTTAAAGAAGGATTATACCACGTGGAAAACCTGCATGGAACCCTTTTTCTTCGTCAATACCTTATAAGGGGCGATAGTGGCTCGTTTAGTTTGTGGAAAAAGGTAAGAATTTTACTATTTCACACAGTTTTATCAAATTGCTACTTTGAATTTTTGATCTAACTTTGAAAACGTATTGTATTCGATTTTGGGGTTATGATAATTGCGTAGTTAATTTATGGGGTTTTCTTTAAATGGATTGTTTTTTTAAGGGGAGAACTTTGTCTAGCATTTTTATGCTTATTGGGTAATTTATGTAAGGGATGTAATTTCTGTGTTTCGTAAAGTATCATACGTAACCATGCATAAAGCTTAGACGAGTTGTTTTTTTTAGGTTCTTCTTCTTTCTTTCGTCTGTTCTTTTCTTTTCTATCCTGGTTTTACCCCTTTGATTTCTTCGACTTGATTTTGTGTTCCGGCCAATGCAGCTTATGCCTAGTTCCAGTTCGAGTTAATGGATTTAATCCCATGCCTTATGTTGGAGATTCAAGTGACAAACCCAAGTTGCCGACATTAGTTGCTGATGACTGACAGCTAGACTACCGTTTCTAAGACACAACCACTTGCTCCCATAATAACAGGAAAATCACAGCTAAGTCTTAAGTTTAAGAAACTTTTTGTAGATTAATGATATTACATTGATTGAGAATGTCATGTCGATAGTCTAGCCTTAGATTTGAACTGAAATATTTTATGGGAAAACACCTGCTAATCATTTGAATAGCTTGATGTTACTTAATACCTAACACATTATTTTCTCAGTACCTTACTAAAATCTAAGACTGGAATTTGGACATAAGTATACACATGTGCACTTTTAAAGCTTTAAAGGTTATCGAAAGAACATTTAGTGTTATGGTATACCTTAGGGGTATATAGTCACTTACTTTTAACACTATTCTATGGGGTACAGATTGTTAGGAACAGTTGGTACTTGTGAGTTGTAATCATATACATGAGTACGAGTGTTGTATATCAATCTGTGGTAGGAGGTATAACGTTTATTGCTAATCATTTGGTAATAATCTTATACGGTTTAATTATAAATATTGAATTTGATAATTGATTAATTAGATAGAATTACTGACATTTGTTTTTGTTTAACCCTTGACCGGATATATTTTTGTTTAAGCCTTAGTGCTCTCAGATATTTTGCTGCAACGTCCATAACGTCATTCTGCTTCATTTTATTATTTTTGTTTAATTTGTAAGTGCCTATGAAAAAGTTTTAAATGCAACTTATGGCCTTACGTATATGTGGGTAACAATACTAGAAGGTTTTCTGTAAAAGTTATAAGCTTACGGACTTTGTTATATATATATATAGGATTTTACTGTTGACAATTTATTACTTGTTCTGCTTTTGGGTTTAGTAACATTAAATTTGTATATAAGTCAAATTTAGTTTAACATTGTCATTTATTTTTCAATAATTTAAAATCTTATTAAATTTTGGTTTAAAAGGCGCATCCACCAATTTGGTAGGAATTTGTTACAATTATTTTATTATTTTTTTTAATAAAGCATTAACTAGTATATTTATATTTTGACTTTTATTGACAATACCCCCTTCAAGAATGCACTCGCCTTTGTGTAGAGCCTCATGCGACTGTAAGTAAGTATTTGTTGTAACCATCTTTAGCCGGTGATTATTTTTATTTTTTATTTCTGAGCTAGCCGAGCACTTCCTTAGATAATTATCTAATAATTTTTATTAGATAATTATTTATTTTAACCTTTCATTAGATAATTGTTTTTGCCCAAGTGGGGCGTAACATTTACAAAATTTCTATTATAAATTGGCGTTAACAAATTGCCCGTAATAAACTCCTTTTTTAATTATAGGTAGAATTTTTAAATGTAAAAATTATTTAATAAAATTTATTAAATACTCTTAAATTTATTAAAAACTACAAGTTTGATTAGTAAGATTAGTAATTAAGTTCAACTTCAAGGGACCAACGATTTTGTTTTAGATGTGTAATTTGGGCAAAGGTTTTCAATAAAGAAGACTTGTTTGACAAGGGGCCTGCAATTTTTCATAATACCATAAAATATGTGAAAAACACTGAAAATAAGTACATAAACAAAGGTGCTCAAGGTGGTAAAATTTATTTCCCAAGCTGTTACAACTTTGTTTAGCCATTTGCCGAAAAGCTCTGCTGGTGAAACATACACATCTGAAGCCACTTGCTAAGATATTTGTGATCATAGGACAGACAACTTCAATCTAATCAAAAGGTATGAATGACCTTATTTTTAAATTGTTTATCTTGTCTAAAACATACTTGATACATTGCTTGAGAAAAAACTAAAACAAATAAGTTTAATTTTATCTTGTAAACAATTTGAAGCTGCTAAAGTAGTTTTCAACTATTCTATAGATAGAATGTAAAAATAAGACCGAAAAATTGACATTGTCATCTAGCCGAATTTGGTTACAGAGGTAAAACAACTTTCTTCCAGTATGTATCAGAATATGTAATATGAGTCATAGTATGTGAGAAAAATAATAATATGGGTTTAATCCCCTCAATTAATTTAACTAAGGACATTGTTAAATGGTCATATTTGTAATATCCTCTTAGACCATTGTAATAAATATAACTGATATAAAAAGTGCCGATTAAATAAAAAGTCTAGCTTATTACAAGATATTGCTATAGCTACGGCTTGATATTATTGCTTTGGGCCTATTTTTAACCATTTCTTTAGTTGCACTGTGAAAGGATGCATGTAAGTGGTACCCTAAATAAAAATAATTTTGGTATGTGACAAATACTGTATTACAATTTTTGCTTAAAATAAAAAATCTTAAGAGTATTCTGGTATTTGTCAGCATTGTTTTAAGAAATTTTGCAAACAAATGCTGTTAAAAAGTTTATTAAGAATTTCTTAGTTTAAAGGATAGGCATTTTTGTCTCCAAAAATAAATAAAATGTGCATAAAAAGACTGCAGTACTTTTGAAAAAACTATCTAAAAATGTCAATCTCCAGAAAAGCTCCAGAAAGATCATTCACAGTATCTTAGTATTTACAACTCATATAATAATGAAACCCTATAGATTTATTGTAATCATTTTATAGATATCAATTATAAAACACTATGCACGAATTTCAAATGAAATGTTTTTGAAAATATCTATATGAGATATATTAAGAAAATATCTGTAAAAATGTATGAGATGTATCGTAAAAATGTAAAAAATATGCTAAATATTGTTTTTAATAACACATTTATTATAATTTGTTTTTTTTTTAAATCATTTTCCATGAGAGTAACTAGATTTTTTTTTAGCACTAACATACCATGGATGTCCCAAGTAAAGCAAGAAGCAGTTTTTATCAGGAGAATTAAGGATATACAGGGGACGAAGAGAACTTGACTGATTTTTTAAAATGTATTTTATTTTGTATTTATAATATGTATTAATATATAGATATGTATGTACATTTTTGGGTTTATATTTTAAACTACCTTTTTTATGGTGCTAAAAAAAAGCTAAAAAAATAGAATTGATAATTGATGTTTACTAAAAAAAATGTTTAAAATTATAATTTTTCCCCAAGCATTGACCCCTTAAAAAAGGAGATTTTCCAACTCAGATAGTTTTTTGGATTTAAATAACCAAATGTTAAACGAAAATTAATAATATTTTAAAGAGCTACAAAAATATTGATAAAACAAAAAATAAAACTTCTTAAATTATCAAGAAATGTGTCTGGTTAGCACTTTATCATAAAAAGTATATTATAAGCTGCAACCAAGTATGATTTTTAATATGGAAACTTGGTTCCATCTTATAAGACTGTTTTCTTCTAAAAATTTTAAATTATTTTAGGACAAAAATTTTAATTCCTGACCTAAGACGCATTTTTAAAAAAAGTTTTCAGTAAATTGCAACAATGTAATTCATTAAATTTTATCAAAATATTAAGGGCCACCATTTTGTCAAGAATATTGCTTTATTAATAATTCTTGGGTATAATAATTGTTACTTGGAGAACTCCTACAAATATATAATACGTATCTAAATTTATAGGTGGAAAAAACCTTGTCGACAAATGTGTTTCTAGTTTTTATTTATATTCCTCAACGCCAAAGTTTACATATTAATAATATATTATAACCCCGTAAACTTGCCTCGACGAGACTGCCAAACCGGGGAAACAGTAGTCGGCCATATGCAAACACCCATTCTGGTCCACTTTTTCCATTTATAGGTTTTTCCTGGGGATTTTTATCCATTGTATAATCCAAATAGTTTTTAGGTATGATAGTATTTTTAACAAGTTCACACTTTTTCCAGATATTGTGTATTAATCTATTTTTTTTAGTTTTATTTTTTTTTATTAGTTATTTGTGTAGATATTTTTGTTCTATTTTTTTTTTAAAAGGTTTGTTTAAAATTTTTTTTTAAAAAAAAAATTTTTAATAAATTTAATAAAATTATAATATATATATATATATATATATATATATATATATATATATATATATATATATATATATATATATATATATAATTATATATATATATATATATTATATATATATATATATATATATATATATATATATATATATATATATAATATATATATTTACTAGTTAAATTTTTATTCATAATTTTATTTTATTTAAATACTTAGAGTAATACATAAAAATATTACAATAACTAAACAATTAATGCAGTATTTCTAGACTATTTACTTGACCAGCAAAATTTAATAGGAAAAGTATTTCTGGTCAACGCAATCGCAACTTCAACAATATATCATATATGCTGAAAGAATAAATATATGAATATAAAATGATGACATGCAAATAAGATTCTTAAGTCGTTGTTCATATTGCCTATGATGAAATAAATAAACTAATGAAAAACGTGTTTCCCAACCCCGAAAACCCTGCCATTAACTATATTTAAAAATAAAAGAATTGACATGGAAGAAATTTAAAAATCCAACCTCTACCATTTTCCTGTTGGGCAATTTTAGTTAAAACAAATCCGCACCATTGAGTTTATTTGGTATCCCATATTTAAAAACATTGTTTTAACGGATTTAGAAGTTAAATTGATAACTTCAATCATTTTAGCAAACACAAATTTCAGAGACCCAATATAGAGACTCACATGATCGTGAAAGTAAGTCAGTCTCCAAACAAGCAATATTTACTAAAAGCCCTACTTAAAATTCTTAAAATGAATTTTCTTTTTGTACATCAAAATATTTTTTTTAATATGCTATTTGTATAATTTTCTTTCAGTGTAACTGTATGTTTCGAAATCTGACCCGCGGAGATCAAAGGTGCCGACGCTTCGTGTCGCTTCTGTATGGGCATGGTATTCTGGGACTATAAGTCAATTATTGTTAATGGTTTGCGTCGTTCTCTATTTTAGTCACAATTTCAAATAAAAACTAGTGTGCGAATAACACATTTACAAAACAACAAAATCTATTAAACCTATAGTACAGCCTAGGAGAATGACATTTTTTAAAATTTTTAATTTGTTTGGACTTTCAGCGTAATTTTTAAAAAAAAAAATCTGATTTCTAATTTATTTTACATAGAAAATTTAAAATTAAGTAATGTTTAAAACACTAATTTTAACATTTAATTCTATAATTTTAAAAAAATTTAAAAAATTTAAGTCTTTATCATTTGGATTTATCCTATCCAAATAGAAAAATATTCCACAGTTAAATTATTATAAAACCTTCGCAAGTCTTGCAAAAAACCAAATGGTACGTAAAACCAAAATATTATATTTAAATTTCTTTCATACTTGTCAAAACATATGTTTTCTAACCTTTGATATGCTGATTTAGGATTTTATTATATATTTTTTTGGAACGGACGCTTTTATTTAGGCAATTTTACTATTTCCATTTCTTTTTTAGTAAAATCTTTTGTCTAGTGTACGATTGTATTAAACTAAACATTATTATTCGCATCTAGAGATACCCCGTGATAACGAGCTTCCTGACAGTGTTGACACATGAAACATGCTTTATCATACAGAGTCTCGGCGCGTTATTCAAAAAGTAGGCTTTTTCTAAATAATGCATTTAATGTAAAAAAAAGCAAATCGTGGGTTTTTTCTAATACGTCCCCGCATTTTTACGTATGATATATAATTGGGAAAAATTAAAAGCCGGTTTGCTAACCAGAACCAACCATAACCGACTAGAACTTAGGGCTTTTGAATTTGTCTAAATTATCCTTACATAGAAGTTATTAACAAAATTTTTATAATTTTTGATATGGTAAAAGTTATAATTTTTTTTTAAAGTGTAATTATATATTCCCGGGGTTTTTTTCCAATACGTTGTTAAAATTTTGTTTATAACTTCTACAAATAATTTAGACAAATTCAAAAGCCCTAAGTTCTAGTCGGTCATGGTTAGTTCTGGTTAGCAAAGCGGCTTTTATTTTCCCCAATTATATTTCAGACTTAAAAATGCGGGACGTATTAAAAATGACCCTAAATTATTACATCAAAATGTATTTTCCCTACGAGCGTGCGGAAAAGTCCACTTTTCCGCACGCATTTGAGAGCGCAAAGTTGCACTTTGCTACTCTAAAATTTTACAGGTAAGCAAGATTTATATGTATTTTAGTAATTGTAGGCTATTTCATGCAATATACGAAGCCATTGCGAGTTTTAGTTTATTCTCTTTTTTGTTTGTTACTTCGTAATTTTCAATATTTCAACTAAACCACAAAAAAAACCTTTTTTTAATTACCCTGTATAATAATAATAAATGATTATGACAAGTCAAGCAACAATATGTAATCTTGGTGATTTTAACACATGTCAGATTTTTTCTTCGTTTCCATATGAACAAGCAATTGCACAAATGAGTTTCAATACAAATAAGCATTTTTAATGAAAAGGGGTCATAGTATCTTTCTTTAATTAAATAAAATCCGACAAAAATAATTATTTAAAATGGAGTTCCGATGGGGAGCTACCAGATTCTATCCTGGATGCAGCAAATACCGTAAGTTTGAATTTATTACCAGCAAAGTCTCGTGAAAATATGAGAATCAATATAGTCATTTCGAAAACTGGTGCTCCAGCAAGGGACAAAAAGTATTAAAGAAGAAGTGTTCTTGGCCCATTTTGCGGATTTGAAAAACATATAAACCTAATAGTTTATGGAGTAAGTACTCTATGTTAAAATGTGTCCTCAAAGTGAAAAAAAACCTTGTTTAAGTTCATATTTCAAGCTAACATATTACTTAAACACCAAAACGTGGGATACCGGCCAAAAAAAACAAAAACTTTCAGCAAAGAAGAAGTTTCAAGATTCATGAAAGAAGCACCTGATAATATTTACCTTCTAATAAAAGTTGCTACAATTTTTTGGGTTACCGGTGCTTGTAGAAGAGATGAACTTACAAAAATAATGATTGAAGACATACAGGATAATGAAAATTTGATAGTGGTGAAAATTCCTGACAGTAAAAATAAAACTTCCAGAATCTTTTTAGTGTCCGATAAAACAAATAACGGACTTTATCTGCAATTGTACCGTAAATATGCAAATTTGCGAAAAACCCCATACCCCACACAGACGTTTTTTTGTCCAGTATAAAAAAAGGGGCATGCAGTACGCAATGTGTGGGGAAAAAATTCAATAGGTAAAATGCCTTCAGAAATTGCTGCATACCTAAAATTAAAAAAACCAGAAGAGTACACTGGAAAGTTTTCCCCGATCCTCTGCGACTATGTTAGCGGATTCTGGGGAAGGAATTACCACGTCAAGCGACTTGGGGGGTGGAAATCAACCGCTGTAGCTGAGAGCTACATTGATGAATCCACAAAACAGAAAAAGATATGTCGAATAACATATTGACCATGAACAACTCCCCTCCTGAGCTAAGTCAACCTTCATCAAGCCGTACAATAAGCGCTTCCATAAGCCACCCGCTAAATGAAATTACAGGTTCTGCAATTAATTTACAATATGCTAATAACTGTTCTTTTTTTGTAAATGTTATCAACAAATAATTCCCATTTATAAATATGTTGTAGTAGTTCTTTCAGATTAAACATAATTTAAAAAATAATCATTGCTTTAATATTGGTACTATCTGACGCTCGTAGGAAAAATTTTGTTCCTAACGCTTGCGCAAAGTGACTTTTCCGCACTTGACTGCTTGCCCGAACTCCGCTTCGCGTCGTTCGGGCAACGGCAATCGCGTGCGGAAAAGTATCACTTTGCGCACTTGTTAGGAAAATAACTAATTTCAGCCGAGTCCTGCATAATAAAGCGTTTCATGTGTCAACACTGTCAAGAAGCTCGTGATCACGGGGTATCTCTAGATGCGAGTAACATTATTTTTGTCTTCTTTTTCCTGTTAGTATACCTTTTTTAAATTTTAAAACTTATACTTGTAGCCTTATTAGTATTACATGATTAAGCCTATATTAGCTCATAAATATGTCCAAAAACTGCTTCTTAGGCGAAATTAACTAAATCGTTGGGCTGCAAAAAAAATCAAGGAACACATTTAGCAAATAGTTCAAACTCATACGGAAAAAAATTGGTGTAATTAGTCCAAGATCCGGCTCCACCCACACAGTGTGTATATTACATGAAAGATTTCAGCATTTTTCTTAACGAAAGGATATTTGGTATGTAAATTTACATCAGTATTCTTATTGCCATATAAAAAAAATAAATAGGTTATATCAAGTGGTATCTGATATATTCGATTTGATATCGAGCATTTTACTACTTACTGACTGTCTCACTCACTGACTCATTACAATTATGGGGCACTTTCCAAAGTGCGAGTCGGAGTACGAACTCACTCATGAAGAATCATGGACTTACCTATGTTTTGAACGATTTTTTATTTTTTTTCATCTTTAAATGTCAACATTGATTACAAACTAAATTAAACACCATTTTACATCAAATAACGTTATCAAAAACTATCAACATGTCCCGGATTTACACCAGTGGACATTTATTTTTTATATAGCTTATGTTACTCATAATCAGTAAAAATGAAATGAAATGAAATGAAATGAAATGAAATGAAATGAAATGAAATGTATTTATTAGCCATAGGACTGATTAACAGTATCGGTGTCGTCAATAACAATATATGTAGAATAAAGAAGCAATATAAAGTAATCAAGTAATGTCATACAACATTCGTCATATGTAGTATTTAAGAATAATCTAGAGATAAACAACGTAAGTAAAAAAGTTGAAACACAAATTTAAATTAAATTAAAAGCATTTAAATATAGGATATAAATATAAAACTTATAACGTATATCAATACGTATAAAACTAAAGTTAAAATAAAGTTAAAAACTATTAAAAGTAAACCATAAAAATTTGTATATAAAAAGAATAAAAAAAAATTCATCTACATAAACATACACTAATCTTTTAAGAATTCAAGTACTCACTTAAAGAATAAAAGGTGTTATTTGTAAGAAAACATTTAGTTTCCTTTTTAAATTTTTCAAAATGGTAATACTCTTTAAACGTTCAGGCAACTTATTGTAACAAACAATAAAATTATATATCGGGGACTTTTAAAAAATGCAGTTCTATGATGAGGGATACTGAGAACATGGCCATTACGCGTGTTATAATTATGGCCTTGACCAAGTGTAGCAAAACAAGGGTAATTTTGTTTCACAAACAGTACACAGTTCAAAACATATATACTATAAAACGTTAGAATTTTATTGTCCTTAAACGTGGATTTACAGGACTCCAATGAAGCCAGACCAAATATCAAGCGGATTATGCGTTTTTGTGCCAAAAAACACGATTTACTTCCACACCTTTTCCCCAAGTTACTATATTGTTTGACAAATGACTGTATACAAGCGAATAATACATAGTTATTAAACCACTTATCTCCAAAGAAGATTTCATTTGGAAAATGGCATAAAAAGCCGAATTTAGCCTTTTACACACATGCTCGATATGACAGTTAAAATTTAGGTTGTCATCAAGCCAAGTTCCAAAAACGCTTGTGGTGACAAATCAAACTCAGTGAAATGGGTCTCTTTATATTTAAATTTAAGAAAACGGTTTTATTAATATTCAGTATAAGCTGATTACGCTGGCACCAAGTTTCAAGCTCATCAGATGCATCCTTAGCCATACTTAATAACTCATCAGGAGTACTCCCGATAACTAATTACACTACTGTCTAATTACTACTGCTGATTTTAATACATGTGGAAAAGTGCCCTGATGTAAAGATCCATTAATTAAGTAAGATTAGAAGAGAGAGTACGGAACCAATTTACTAGTATTTTTAACATTTAGGGAATTAATATTGTCGAATCCTGAGGAAGGTTTATTCTTTAAAGAATTAATGATAGAGATAACTTTCTCTTGGGTAATGTCAAGAATGACAATGCTACGTTGTAGTAGACTTTATATTGGTAGGAGGCAGTGATACATTCTGACCGTAAGCCGCTAATTTTGTGTTGTAACCGAGCTAAAATATTCTACAAAATGATCAGATATTTGTTGACAACTAGTAGTCATCGTGTTACCTATGCGTAAAGTAATGTTGGATTTTGTGTTTTTGTTATTTCTGTTTAACCTCTCATTTACAAATTCCATATTTCCTTTGTTTTATTTGAAGCGTTATTTATTTTTAGTCTATAGTAGCTCTGTTTTGCTTTAATAATACTTATCATATATTCCCCCTTTTTTCCTATATAATTCCTTTTGCTCAGCGCATCTAGTGTGACTCTGCAAGTAATAAGCTCATCAAGTTCATTCCTTTGCTGAATTAAATGTGGTCCGTACCACTTATTTGATTTAACTTTTGAATAATTTACGGGCCTGCTCAATCTTAAAGGGCAATTACAGTCTAAAAAATAATTGAGGGTATCTATGAAATCAGACCAAGCGTCATTTATGTTTGAAAACTCTAATAAGCTCGACCAGTCCGTGGATTCAACGTCATGTGCAAAATCGGATAAATTTTGAGGACTAAGGTTTCTACTTAGTCTGCGTTCGAGGCTGTCAGTGTTTTCGTTTGAAGTATTAGAACATTTAAAACATTTATTACATGAGCAAGATGATCCCTAAGTGAGGTTTACTATTCTAGAATTATAATTTTTGCTCGGTAGATTGGTGCAGACATAATCATTGCACTGAACCACTGTTCACCAAACCGGTTACTAGCAATTCTAGTAGGCATACATGTTGTAACATCTAAACCGAAAGAACTAAAGATGTCGCACAGAACTGATCTCCTATCCGAGGTTTCCGAAAAATTAATATTTAGATCACCGGCAACAATCAAATAAGCTGTATTATTTTAACGGTAAAAAAAATTTGAAATCGAATCACTAGTTTTTGAGTATATTTGTTACAAACACAAATAGAAATATTTTACTCTTTATGATATTATAGTATAGTCTACAGGGTGTTAGGGAAATTTCCCGAATTCTTTATACCATGGTATGTAGTCTATGCTCTAAGTCCATGGACTTAGAGTTTAGACCATCAATCTGAGCAACTTTCTTAAAGAAACCATATACTGGAAATAATAAAAAAATTTCTACCTTCCATACAAAGTTAGCATTCGCAGCAGCAGCTTTGGGTAAAACAGTCCAATTTTTATTTTTATTTCCAGTAGACATATAATTTCTTCAGGAAGCTTAAAACGTTAGATTGAATTTGTAATTTATTTATTTATCTATTCAGTATACAGTATGTCCGCGAATGCGGTCATTCTTGATAAAAAATTCTGCTTGTCGAAAAAATATGAACTACAATGAGAAAATATATTTTAAAAATGCAAAAACATAAAACCGAACAAAAGCTGACAGTCATTTTTTGGCCTTTTTACGTATAATACACATAAAAAATTTGCTTTAAATTTACTTCTTAACCTGATTCCGAACTTACTAAAGAAAATTTAAAATTAGGAAAAATAAAAAGAAAATCAACATTTTTGCAAGTACGCATTTTACTACTTTTACTTGAATAATACCTTTACATTACTAAACATTAATCAAAATAAATATACAATAAATAAAATATAAATTGTAAAAAAATATAATTGTAAAATGCGTACTTGCAAAAATGTTGATTTTTTTTATTTTTCGTAAATTCAAATTTTCTTAAGTAAGTTCGGAATCAAGATAAGAAATAAATTTGGAACAAGTTTTATTTATCATTTTACGTTAAAAAGCCAAAACGATATTTGCTCTTTTTTGATTTTAGGTTTTGCATTTTTGAGACCCCTATAATAACAATCTATTTCTCATTGTAGTTCATATTTTTGACAACAGAAATTTTTAAAAATGACTTTTTCGTATCTTTCAATTTTTGGTCCATTTGTCCTCTTGTTAACCGCATCCGCGGACATACTGTATATATGTTGGGCACAAAGCCCAAAAACGGCCAGTGGACGGAAAAATTGGCCAAACCCCGTTCTGGTCGTCCAAAAACAGATTTTATATGTGTTTCAAAATAAAAAGCCGCTTTGCTTACCAGAACTAACCAAGACCGACTAGAACTCAGGGCTTTTAAATTTGTTTTAATTATTTGTTGAACTTATAAACAAAATTTTAGCAACGTATTGGAAAAAACCCGGGGAATATATAATTACACTTTTAAAAAAATTTATAACTTCTATCATGTCAAAAAAAAATTGTTAATAACTACCTAGTCGGTCATGGTTAGTTCTGGTAAGCAAAGCGGCTTTTTATTTTGAAACAAGCGTTCTGTTCTACCTTTAACGGCCGAAAAGCAATATTTCGGACATTGCTGTCGACCAGAACGGGGTTTGGCCACTGTTTCCGACCATTGGCCGTTTTCGGGCTTTGAGCCCAACATATGTACTGATGGACAAAAATATCGAATAATCTTAAATAAATTTGCCATAAGACGCAATGCTAATTGTTTGTACCAAAAATATTTATATTATTACTTAGAAATCATTAAACGAGGTGAGTAAAATGTAAAGTGTTAAAAATGGACAATCTCACAGTTTTTTTTATGTTCGGGTACCAATCTTCGTCGCATGCTTTAATAAGATTAGCTATCGACCCTGGTATGACCAAATAATTTTAAGATTCTCTTTTCCATTTAGTCATCCAGAGTCGGTATTCATTTAAAACTGTAGATTTATTATCGCTAATGAACAGGCGGTACATGTAAATCGTTTTGTTTTTTTACTTTTACAATATTAATATCCCAATTCCTGTCATTTGGAATAGGTATAAAAAATTCGAAATGAAAAAGGTCGAGTACTTCCAGAGATAATATGTCCTCCAAATCATTAATAATTGAAACTAATAGAGGTATGTATACTGATTTCCGAAAGTACTCTTCCACCGATTTCGTCTCATAATTGGACCTGTTTGTTTGCCCCGACATTGTACGTGAGGATTTTAATGTAACATCCAACTGTTTTGCTTGCTCTGTCGCCTCTGCAAATAATTGCCTAAATACAGACTCAGCGCTTTGGCGTTTCGGTCGTAATAATTCTATAACATCCTTTTTATCATCCTTGTGATCTAATAGACACAAAAATGAGACGGTTAAAACTAGTGAATTAGGGCTGTGGGCATGCCCACAGTGCCCACAACGGTGGATCCGCGCCTGGCCTGAAAGAAGTGCGGTAATATCATAGATTAAGGGGGTATTGTAAAAGATTGTAATCTGATTAACTCCAAATTTCTGAGGTCATAATTGGCTTAGAATTTAAAATGCAGACATGATTTTATTCCATTCATAAATTAAAAAAAAGAGATCATACTAAAGAGACTTGTCTGCGGCGTCCTAAAGTGTCAGTATGATTTTAGACCTCAGTACTTTAAGAGGCCCATAGTTTTGAATAGAAGCTTAGATCTTATTTTACCTAAGTGTTTTTGGTATGATTTAATTCTTTTTTAAATACCTAAAAAGTTTTATTTTAATTGAAATAATTATATTTTTGATTTTCTCTTATTCCGTGTAAAATAACGTCTTAAAATTTAGCAGAACTAATACCGTTTCGGGGTTTAATTAAACAGACACTTCAATAATTATAACAAGTAAAAATACCCTAAAGCAAAATATATTTCTAAATAAAACTACTGCTATTTCTTTCTTCTTTCAGATAAAAAGTAAAAGTTTTGGCACATCGATTTTTTTTAGTTAATTTTTGTTTACTTTTATTTTCTTAATAGTTGCTAAAAACCACAAAAATTGAGGATTTTACCGAATTTGTTATGTTTCATAGACTGACCTTACCTTAAAATTACACAATATAATTCGAGTTTGGAAAAATTTTGAAAAATAAATCTATTCAAGACGTTTTTCCAGCTTCTTTAGAACCTGCAGGGAACGTAAGATGTCGAAAATATAAGAAAAGGCTACATTTTACGAGTCAATACAAAGCAAATTTCTTTTGAAAAATTGTAGCAAATTGCGACGCCTTGACACTTTCAAATTTCACTTAAATGTTTATGTTCGTTTACACTACAACTACATCGACATTTCTTACTAAGAATATATACGTATATTTATTTTATTTGTATTTATTTAAGAAAATTTAGGAATTTTTTTGTTTTTCTTAGGCCGCGTATTTATTTTACGAGACTGCTGCGCAAGGCATGTTCGTTATGGTTGCTTTAGAAAGTCAAAACCGGTGTGCGTAGTAGGGAGAACACTGCCATGGTCCTTGCCGCCTTTTTTGATCTTTTCAGCAAGCAAAGGGTATTTATTGGAATTGCCGTAGCCTCGTTGCACGAAGTAGCTCGAGGTGCAGCACGTGGCTTTCAATTCCGTAAAAATAAAAACATAAGGTGCCGGGCAAGCAAATCAGCAAGTTTGCCTTGCGCGGCGGTCTCACGAACTAAATACGCGGCTTTTTAAAGCTTTTTACAAAAAATACCGCTTACAGATGTTGAGCAAGCATGTTAGTATAATAAGGCTTGGTGAAGCTGCTTGCCCAACATGCTTAACGATATGTTTGCCACATCTTAACCAACTTTATTTTTAAAGTTCGGCTATATTAGTTATAGTCTGTCTTAAAGTATATCGTTATGGCTTTTGACGGACAATACCCAATAAACTTTAACAATTTTATTACCTATTGTTAGTGGTAAACCCATTTGTTCATAAGGGCGGGGTGGAGCCAGGTATTTCTGAGTATTAGCCATTGGTATATAAATATTTTGGCTAATATTTTAGTGGCAGTGTTGAATATCCGTTTTTACTGTGCGTTTTGAAAAAAATTTGTCATTAGATGCAAAACAGGTTGTGAAAAATGTGTATGAAACTTTAATCAGTAGAGGTCTAATTAAACAAGAAGCTTTAAAGAAACCTATACTTACAAAAGCTCCAATATCATCGATAAGGGATATTATTATTAGTGAAGAATTGAACAAAAGAAAAAAACGTAGTTATTTTCAATCTCACCGTATAGACAATAGTGATCAGGACCTAATAAGAAAGAAAACGTATTGTCTTTATGAAAGCGGAGTTATTCCTACCTTGGATAAACTGAAAAAGAAGCAGACGAGACGAAACAATATAAATATTAGCGTACCACCCTCCATAGAGTTGTTTGTAAAATGGGATTTAAATACCGCAAATATAGAAAAGACAAGTAGTAATTGAATCGCAGATTATGCACTTGGAGATTTAATTACCTTCAAGAAATTAAAAGATATAAGTTAGAAAGCAGATCCATAATTTACCTTGATAAAACATGGTTCGATACACACGACACATTATTCAAAGGATGGGTTGATTTCAGTCAAAACTGTCAGACGAAAGCACCTTCAAATAAAGGAAAACGCATTACCATAATACACGCTGGTTCAGAAGACGGATTTGTCCCAAACTGCTTGCTGTTGTCTGCCAGGAATATTAAGAATTCTAGCTTGGATTATCATGAGGATACAAGTGCAGAACTTTTTAAAAACTGGTTTCAAAATTATCATGGATAACGCAAGCTACCACAGCCGTCTGCTACACAAAGCACCAGCTTCATCAATTGAAATCCAGGAATATTTCTTAGAAAATGATATTTATTTTGAATTCAGTTACAAAAAAACGCATCTTTTGGAAGTCTTAAATTCATATGCAATTAAAAAACAATATGTATGTGATAATTTGGCTAAACAGGCTGGGCATACTGTCTTCAGCTTCCTCCGCATCACTGAATGTTTAACCCCATAATCAAAGATCAGAGCAGAAAATGTTACACCTACTTTAAGTCCAGTGTTATAAATTTGATAAAAAACGTAATTACTAACATACCAGTTGAGAGCTGGAAAAAATTCACTACAGCACATTCATAAAATTGAGGACTCTTACATTTCTATCCAAAACAACATAAATCCTATTGTAATTAATCTCAATGATGACTCTGATAGTGAAACAGAATTAGATTTAGATATTTAGATTAAAAATGTAATAAGTTATAAATTTATTAAAACTTTGCATATATTTAATTTCTTAATGTAATTTTCAGATTATACTTACCTAAATAAACAATAAATTATAAATCTTTATATTATTAAAGTCCGTCCCTAATGTTCTGTCCTTTAATACCTACCGATCCGCAGTTTTATTGCTGTCGGCAGGTATAATCCATAAATGAAGGCAGAGCTAACACGGTTTACTTTGAGACAGACTATACCAACTATGAATAAGATGTAAATATGTTCGATATTTTGGGTGGATTTATGTTTTAACAAGTTCTTGCCGGTTTAATCGCCTGGAAAGTTTCTAAGAATGGGATATATACTATATGGCATTTTTGGTGACATAAAAATAAGTTAACTTTGGAAAAGTTGATGGAGTTTATTATACATTATTTTGTGGAAAAAACCTATTCTATTAATGCCAATAAATATTTTAATGTCATACCGAAACAAGCTTTACTTAACAATACTAGTTAGTTAATTTGTTTGTTTAGCTCCACAATCACCTACAATGACTGACTTTACCTAAAATTGCAATCATTTTTAGTATAATAGTGGTTAACATTGTTACCATTTAATAAGTTTATTATAGACTATTTTAAGGAAAAAGAACATATTTTACTATTATAAACAAATTTTTTAATGTCATACCAAAACAAGTTCCATTTAGCGATACTGAGGAATTAAATTGTTAGGCTCTATTACCACACAATAACAATTCTACGAGCTACAAGAGGAAGCATAATCCACAATTTATAAGTATGAATTTGAATATTTTTTCATATTACAAGCCTTTAGTAATAACTAGTTTAACACTGTATTTAAAATAAAAATAAGATTGCCATAATATTCTTGGAAAACCAGATAGCAGTAGCTACTAATTAACTTATTTGCTGTTCTTAGACTTATTAGATGGCAAGAGTTGCTGAAATATATTTAACTTCAAACCTACAACTTTACAACAAGTCATAAATTATTATCCTTTGTACTTTACATGAAAGTAAGTCAATATAAATGTTTGCAAGGCAAGATAGAGCACAAAAGTAGAAAAATGGAATACGCAATGAATTTACAATGAACTTTACCCACTGAATTTTTTCTTTTAATATTTATTGTTTTTAATAGTTTAAAAATAGGTGTTGGTCCCGCTTTAAATTTTAAAATAAAAATATTTGTGAACTTTTGATGGTTATAGTGTAACCTACAAATTTTCCATTATCTTTATTTGTTAATTGATATCTCGACAACAGTTAAGATTGGGTATGTGTGTGCAACATTTTTTTAAGAATCTTGTAATAATTGAAATATTGAATAATATACAGGTTCTATTTAAAATAAAGTAACTTTGTTCTTCCTTGGCTTTTTGACTAATCCTGTACACTTAGTTTATGCATTGTAATAAATTTCTAAAAACCTAATAGTTTTGTATTTAACATTCTTTGCTAGCTACCTCTTTAGCAAATAATCGACCGTTTCCATACATAAAGCGACCCTGTATAAGGTCGTAGCTTTTAAGAATAGTTTTTAGTTATCACTTGTAAACGCTTGGAGATACATCACTAACCGAAAACGTTGTGTATCAATTATGAAATAAAGACATTAGTAGTCCAAGATTTTAGTGTTATTGAAACCTTTTTTTACTCGATTTATGATTTTTTAATGCAAACATCGGAAAATATATTTACCTACAAAAATATTGGGGCATTTAACCAGAACTACAGGCTACAGGGTGTGGACGGTTCGAAGTCAAAGGGTACTGGGCAGTAATTCTCTAGCTGGCCGTGGGATGCAATCCATAATTAAGCGGTTTCACAACCAGTAGACAGAGAAAAGTTACATGGCAGGCTTTGGTATAGGTGAAGTTGCGAAAGGAGGTAGGGGTTCTATTATTTGAATTAAAGGACATTTTTTGTAATCGTCTAGGTGGCTATGTTACGGATTTACAATTAAATTTTTTTTACTCTCTTCTTAGAAAATACCGTTTTGACCTGAATACGGGTAGAAAACAGCGTTTCCTCCAGGTAGGTGATTTTTATCTCCCTGTTCCAGCCGAGCATTCCAATTATTTTGGTTTTTTCCGTCAATTCTTGGGTGATTTCAAATCTTACGTTTACTTTGAAAGTTTTTAATACAGATGTTTATCCAAACAATCAAACCATAATTAAATAAAAAAACATACAATTAAAGATATTTTTTTAAAAATTTAAAAAAAATGAACAATTATATCATTCTTCCAGAGCAGTGTTTTTCAATCAGAGTCCCCTTGGGGTCACGAAGCCTAACTTGGCGGGGCAAGGTTCTATACTGTAATACAAAACACAGTTTCAGTGAAAATGATGGACTTGTTTATTTTTCAAAAATTTGTCAAATTGTGGTGC
>JAHBCN010011818.1:0-28127 GCA_019359885.1 Listronotus oregonensis
CAGAAAATGGCTCCTCCTTTCTATTCGACACTGTAGATACAACTGGGCATCCACATACATCCGACTACCTAACAGAAATTGCAGCAACCCTTATAAACAAACTAAAAACCGAGTATGATTGTACAGTGAGTAGTTTCTTGACAGATAATGCAGCTAACATGTCTGCAATGCGAAATGAAATAAAGGCATCTGATGATTCAATGTAATAGCATATGGCTGTGCTACACATATACCATATACTAAATTTATTATGTAAAGATTTGGAAATCGTTGATATAAAAGAGCATGTAGTCCAAATCGTAAAGTACTTTAGGAACAATCATTTTGCATCTGCAACATATGCCAAAGAAGGAGGCAAAAAACTAGTCATACCTAGTGATGTTCGATGGAACTCGCTTGCAGACTGCTTGCAAGTATTTACCGAATCATGGCCCATACTTTTTAGAATCAGTGAAGAACATAAAGAAAAGATTGACAGTTTTATCAGGAAAAAAATTTCAAACATTCATTTAAAAAGAAGTGCTGAAGATTACCTCAAAAATCTTAAGCCAATTTCCATTGCCATAGATAGGTTGCAAAAGACCGACACCACTATTTCAGATGTTCTAGAGCAATTTAAAATATTAGAAGATTACTTTGAAAAAACTAATCTGACATTACATCAACGGCAAAAATTTAAAAATCGATATAATATGTGTATAACCCCGTATCATTTGCTGGCATTTCTTATCGACCCAACGAAAACACAAAGTTTGACGTATACTGAAAAAAATATTGCATTACAAACTGCAAAAGAACTGTATCCAGATAGTGCTTTATTACCACTAATCATCAAGTTTCTTGCCAAATCAGATCCTTTTAACGATATTATGTTTCAAGATGATATCCTGAAAAGCGAAAACCTATTGACTGGTGGAAATCACAACGAAACGCAGATATTATTGAAAAAGAACTTCCCATAATTACACAACTGCTCTGTGCAGCTGTTGTCTGCATCAGTAGAGAGGATATTCTCAACATTTGGTTTAGTGCTCTCTAAACTACGCAATCGATTAGGTACTGAAAAAGCTGCCAAACTAGTGTTTCTTTACAAATATTACAATTAAATTTGTTTTTTGTTTTGAATATTTCTGCAATAATACTTCTATCTATGTGTTCTTGTGTTCTTGTAATAAATTAATTTACTATACTAACGTAATTTATTTTTGTTTCGATTTTTCTTCATAACCCAATTTTTTTTTTATAATTTTTATTTTTGATTTTAATCATGATTTAAATTTAAAAAAATCAAGTGATTTAAATAGTGATTTAAATCGTGATTAAAATCAATTGATTTAAATCCTTGCAACCCTGAAATCATCATTTGAGTCTTAAATTTGTAAAACTTGTTTTTTTATAAAAAGCTGTATATCTTTTATAAACTGTGGTTCGATGCAGTCATATTATAGTTATTGTTCTTAGGGTCAAGTTTGGACCGCCAATCATTTTCGCGAAGAGAAATAATTAATTAGAACTTATATTTTGTGAATAATGGACTTCTTAAACAATAAGTTTTTAGATAAATAAGGAGAATTCCTGTTTTATTGGGGATAAGGAAGAATTATTTTTAAAACAAAAGTATCTTTTGCTATCTTTAGGTAAATAAAAAAAATATGTTACTACTAGAGTATTTTTATAAAAACTAATAATCCAGAAGATAAATCCAGATCATAAATCAAGCGTCAAAGATTTTAGCACCACGGAGCCCGAGCCGCGAAATATAATTTTAGCCTCATTTTAAAGTGCTGTAACTCTTGGCCAAATTAGTTTTTTGGTAAATATTCTTCAAATTTGAATATGTTATTTGTGAGATCAACATGAAACCATGGAACATGTTTTCGAACTGTATTTCAAAACTTGCGATGCTATATCTTCATAGGGTTTTTAAATGTGATTCTTGCGATAACCTCAAGCAACTTATAAACGGAATATCCTTTTGTAATTTTACAGGAAGTTTGACAAGTACCGTTTAATAATTTCGCTGCTTGCGGAGTATAAAAATGTATTAAAATTTTGAATTTCTTTTTGTAAGACACCCTGAATAGAAATAATAAAATGTTCCATTTAAAAGTCTCTCAGGGTTATCTCCAGAATAACATATAACAAAATTATGAAGATCAAGCAATCAAAATATTTAAGATCAAATGCAAGTAAAATTTATGCCCGTTTTTGGATTCCACACTTAATGGTTACGAAAAAAAAGTTTCTTTTAAATGTTGTTTCTCTGGACCTAAAAAAACATTTTTTGGTTAAAATTCAGATATTAGGTGTGCTTCCTTATTTAAAGATTTTAATAGACAGATGTTTTAAAATTCTTTATCTTTATTTCCGAAAATCAATGTGAGGCTGATCAAGATCTTAGGTAAAAATTTGTAAATTTAAAATGGAAGATCTAAAATGGCGGATTTTGGCTTTTATAAACCTATTTGCTTTAGATTCAGGATTTACGGGTTTTTGAGGGTGCTAGGTCAATATTTGGAAATTTGAAATGGCGTATTCAAAATGGCAAATTTTGGCATTTATAAACCGATTTGTCTCAAATTAGAAATATAAGAAATCGATTCTTTTTGGAATCGGATTTTTCCAAAAAACCAATTTCGGATCATTTTAAAATTATGTAACGAATCCGGATCATGGATTTTTTAACTACCAACCCATACTTTTCAGCAACTAACCAAAACTATTGTTTTTAAACAACCCCCAATAAAAACAAAACGAAAATTTGACAGGCCGGATTGGTCGCATTCATCAACTTTACCTCTTCCCTCTTCTATTCTCTTTGGTGACGACACGAGACCTGCTGGATTCCAGTATTATATTTTTTTCCGATCCTTCATTTTATTTAAAGCAAAAACACAAAATTCATCGCGTTCCTTTATACCGATTTGAAATAAATCGGTTTAATGTCAATTAAATAGGCAACATATTAAATGCAGAGGGTAATTACACCGTCAAAATCCATCGCAATTAACAAAAAAATATATACCGGTGGTGCGTCGCCGAGCGGAATATAGGAAATCCCATGTAAATTTCAAGGGGGTCAATTATTGACTCCCCTGTACATTTTACCAAAGATAATACTACTACGGATAGATGGTTCATTTAAATGGGGCGCTCTGAATCAGTTCGGAGATATCAATGCTTCCGTAAATGCGAATAAAATTAGTCGGACCCGAAACGAATCGAAACCATGTGCGACGTTGCCAATGTCTGTCGCTTGTACCTTATTCGGAATACGAAGTAGCGAAAGCGGGCGGCTAAACGGGTTATGTATTTTCTAGTCGCGTTTCATCACGCCTATAGTAAAGGCCTGCCGGCAACACTGTTTAACTTTCGTTCAAGGATAGCGCGAAAATCTCTCGATGGACATCGGCTCGCGTTAGCCAAAGTCCATTAGGGGTATCAAAAATATAGCATTGAATGGTTTATCTTATCCGTAGTAGTATTATCTTTGATTTTACAGAAAAAATATAAGATAACTTTTTGAAGGGACCAATCTGACAAGCCCTCGTGCCAAGTTTCAAAAAATTTTAATAAGCGATCTTGAATTATTTAATTAAATGCAATTGCAAAATTACCAAATTTTCGGTTCAGGTAAAACCAAACAGACACCAGTGAAATGAATATTGTCTCTGACATGAGGAAAAGTTTCAATAAACCAGTGACAGTCGGTATTTGAAAAAAAGAATTATTCAATCGACCAAAAAGTATCCATAATTAAGTGGCATTATGCGGGAAACAGTTTTAGAGCAGTATCTGAAATGTTTTCAGTTTATTTCCCCACCAAGCCCATTCCGTCCATTTGAATTATTTAACGTATTGTTAGTAAGTTCGAGTCCAAAGGCACCGTAATAAATAATTGTAAATGTTCAATCCAGGATATCGAAAATAGAGGCAAAAAAAGAGAGAACACAGATCCTAATATTCTACTGAGTGTGGAGGAAAACAAAATGGTTATTACGAGGGTTCTTGGGCAAGAGGTAAATAAACATCATACAACGGTATTGCGCACTTTGAAAAAACATAAATATTATTCGTCTAAATTCGAAAAAGCAGCTACAAAACGCTATTTCGTTAGAATGTTATAAAATTTCGCAATATCAACTTAGCAACGCTTATCAAAACTTGGCATGGGGGTTTGTCAGATTGGTCTTTTTAAAAAGGTATTTTAAATTTTTTCTGTAAAATGTACAGGGGAGCCAATAATTAACCCCCTTAAAATTTACATGGGATTTCCTATGTTCCGCCGACGCACCACTTGGTATATAAATTTTACAGAAAATAGTTTCGGCTCTAAA
Organism: Listronotus oregonensis; assembly: GCA_019359885.1. Lineage (NCBI taxonomy): Eukaryota > Metazoa > Arthropoda > Insecta > Coleoptera > Curculionidae > Listronotus > Listronotus oregonensis. The sequence goes on from JAHBCN010011818.1 coordinate 4,338, forward strand.
ATCTGTTTATTCTCGTTTAAAAATAACCCCCGGAAAGCAATCACAATTGCCCACTTTCTGAGGCAATGCAATACATTTTTTGTTGTTGTACCATGTTTACTAACTTTCTGAACCAATTCAATGCATTTTTTGTTCAGTTAATTTTATCAAACGAAAATGAACAGATTATAGTATTTTACTTTTTAAATAAACAAACGGAAATGACACTTATTCACTAATTGAAAATCCAAAGTTTTTCAATATCCGAATTAACTTCGCTATTTTGTTCACTTCGCTCTCATCCGAGATGTAATATTGGAGCTAACCGCAGTGGCCTGTGTCGACAATTCATTGTGAACTCAAGACGTCAATATCGTTTTGGCGCCAACATTTTATATTTGGATTTAAAATGCTTTTCTAGCTCTGTTATAAAATTTCCTATAAAAATTATTTGACAGAAATGTTATTTAAGTATAAAGAGTTATTTTTGGCCAATAAAAAAATATGTGCAAATGGCCCATCAATGTTTTAAATATTTTAGACGTATCGTTGTATTTATCAGTTGAAAAATCTTGTGAATTTAAAAATTGGTTAATAAAAACCTTGGCTTATTTTAATTTACTTAAGTCATAATCTTGTCACTTTTATTCGTTTTTATACATTTTATGTATGTTACACGAGCACCAAAAGGTTTCTCCGAACCTTCATAACATATCCTGAGATATTGGGCGCGATCTTATCACTTCTTTATTTCTCGTTACAGCACAGTAGGTACACCAATCTCTTATAAAAATTAAACAGGAACAAACGGATACAGATTAAAGCTGTACACTTCTCAGCGAAACGTATATAGGGTCATTCACAAAGGCTTGGACAGGTCGATATTTGTGGCTTTCCTCATTAAAAAAAAATGAAATTTAGCTATCTTGCTTAGTTTTTTACCGTAAAATTGTTGGATTTGGGGGAACACTTAAAAAAATATTTTAATTATATCTATGATTTCATCGGATAAAAATTCCATCCGATAATTATTATCTGCTCAAAAGGACCTGTATAAACGTTTTGGTCTCATATTTTTATCCCATGTGGTCAATGTTGACATTTAAGTCAGTCCTTTTGTTTTGCTGGATTGGATAAACATGATGTTGTAGACAGAATTTGAATTTCTAATCTGTCATGTGTGCGTACCTAATTTAACTTAGTTGGATTTTAAGGTTTGGAGTAACTTTCCTTTTAATTTGTTTTGCAAAAAAAATAAAGGACGAGTAACAAAAGTGGTGAACAATTTGCAATAAAAGAATTATTTGAAAGTTGAAAGCCGAAAGAGATCATACGGTTAACGTCAAAATTTCATCGCATTAAAACCGGATTACTTTTTTTGACATAAACGCCTGTGGATGTAAATTTATAAGTGAAGGTTTAAGGTCAGATAAAACCAACATCTAATCGACCTTCTGGACATCAACTTAATCAAAATTGCTAAGTTAAACATCCTGGCTTGATCCGAATGGTAATAATTTTGGGTAATTTATTATTTTTGTTACTTTATTTAAGTTTTCCTGAGTGCTTTATTTCAGGTTAAGTTTTTTTTCTAAATGTATAAGTTTATTACATTTTTGTAGTATGTGAAGCTTTATTTTCGCAATTAATATTTCTTGTTATTGAATTTATTTTAAAAGTTAGCCTAATTGATAAATTTTTTGAGTTACTTACTTTCTGAGGCAAACGCCTATTAACTTTGAGAAATTTTACACAGGGAGAGGATACCTTAAAGGGAATAAATACCAATAGAGGTATTTGTTATTTGTGTAAGTCCACGGTGATACCAGCGCCTTTACGCTGTAAAATTTAAGGGTTTTATATTTCAGTACAGGATTATCCAACGAAGACTGAACTAAACTAAGCTGAACAAAATAAATTTGTGACTTTTATTATATAAACAAAAATGAGAAATAACCATCTTCTGTATTTTTTCTTAGAACCCAAAGAACACCAAAAAAAGTGGAATTAAAACAAAAGAGATACGATGTAAAATTAACATTTATCAATGGAATCCTTATTTATTAATTCGTTTTTTAAATTCAATACATTTTAATAAAACATTTTAATAAAAACTATATTATATCATCCCAAAAACACTTATTTAAAATAAGGACCAAGTTTCTATCCAAAAATCTTAGCCCTTTAAAATAAGGAGATCTAAAATTAGACCTTATTAGATTAGTTTTATGCTGATCTGACTATACATATAAATTAATATCGTTTTTTATTAATACAGACAGATCAGAAAAAACCCTGTCAAATCAAAAAAAATCTTTGACTAATTTTAAATTTCAGTACTTTTAGAAGCCGAGATTTTTGGATAGGAATTTGACCCTTATTTTACATAAGTGTATTTAGTGTGATTTTTTCTCTTTTTTCCTGTTTTCAATAAATAAAATAAAATTCTGCCTGCATTTTAAATTCTAAGACAATAATGACCCCAAAAAGTCATCTTTCATCAGATAGCAAACTTCAAACTTTTAAAATACCCCCTAAATATACGATATTACTAACCCTGTTTCAGGGCGTTTTGAGTAAAAATGGGCAGTTTTCGGAAATATTCCTTTATTTGTGTCCTAAAACCTTCTTTCATACCAAATTTTAAGTTTCTATTTATATGGGAAGTATCCCATAATTTTAATAAGTTTTAATAAGCCGGTAAGTCAGTCAGTCAGTAGTAAAATGGGCTATTTTTTAAATCTCAGAATTCACCTTATATAAATTTTTCAATTTTTTTACAGGTAATTAGAATACTTATGTGAATTAACCTACCAATTTCAATGCTTTATGTAAAACGATAAAAAAGTTATGATTTGGTCAAAAACATGTTGAAACCTTCTATAACATACACACACATTCATGCGTCAAGCCGGAACTTGGCCTGGTGCACCACCGTGCGCCTAGATTATTTTTTTGTATCAACAGAATTAATAAAGATCATATTTATACTAGGTGACAAAAATGCAACACCCAAAATTATTTATTGAATTTTGATACAAACTTGTAAACAAATTAGCTATCATGGAAGTATACGCTGATAAAATTTTGAAGGCATTCCGAGCCTTACTTATTTGTAAAGGCATTTTTTGTTATTTATTTATTTATTTAAATGGACATAATAAGGCACAAACAGGCAGAGAGAGCCCACTAGAGTGCCTACAATATGCTATTACATTTACCCTAAAAAATGCGAAAAAATACAATTCAGTGCTCATGCACAACAGTAAATCTTGCTCCCTTAAATTATACAAAATTCAGACATAAATTAAAAATCAATTAAAAATTCAAAATATTGCAAAAAATAAAATAATTTATACAATAATAGGCCCTAATGCAAAATATATAATTGTAAAAAAAAAATAACAGACATAAAACCAGTGAATATATAAAAACTTTCAATTTCTCACTTCCATAAAAACAGTTTTTAATTTAATTTTGACTTGATTTTTTGACATGGAAAAAAAGTCCAAAACATTACTGGACTTGTTGCCATTGTGTATCAACCTTACTAAAGGTGAGTTTTGAGAACAACTAGTTTTTTCTAAAAGGGACATTGAATAATTCATTCAGCCGTAGAGTTCTAGAGGAACATTGAAGTATAATTGTGACGGATACAGGGCTATTTATACAATTATTCAGGTTTTATTATAAAAACAACAAATCAGACATCACTCTTCTCTTCTCAAGGAGAATTCGGAAATGTCCCTTAGCCAAAAGATGTCCCTTCGGGAATGATAAAATTATTTTTGAATGAAATATATTTTAAAAATTTATTTTGTACATTTTCTAATCGTTCAGCGTAAGTGTTGTACTGGGGATTCAGATTATAGAACCAAAGCTTAATTTACTCAGAACAAAAGCATTGTAAGACATAGGATTACATTAGTGTTGGAAAACTACATTTTCTGATTCACCCTGTTAATCTCAAGGAAGAGTTTACAATGACTCTATATGCAATCAAAAATTAACTTAGAATCGTATATGACTCAGGTCTTTTTTATATTTTCTACCTTCTTTAAATTGTTTAGAGATTTTAAATCAAATATTTTTATTTTTTTTTCGTGTAAATGATATGCTCTGACATTTGGCTAAATTCAAAAATAGTCCGTTGTCTCACAAAAACCTTAACACCTGGTTCAAGTCATGTTAGTCATGAGAGTCATTTAAACTGTAGATTTTTTTTAAATATTTTTAAATCATCTCTGTATAACAAATGATTACAAAAGAAAGGAAAAAAAAAAAAAAAAAAAAAAAAAAAAAAAATTTATATATTATATATATATATATATATATATATATATATATATATATATATATATATATATATATATATATATATATATATATTATTGGATCCGAACAATATGAATATGTTTAATTTATATTCAGTGATTTTTTCTGTGTTGGATTGTTTGGTTTCATTTGTTTTATTGCAGTATCATACCTAGAGATTGCAGACGCGCTTATTTCACTCAACTTTCCGAGTTTGAGAGGGGTCAGATAATCGGGTTTCGTGAAGCCGGATTTTTTTTTAGAGAACTCGCTAATCGGGTGAATCGAAACGAAGCGACAGTAATGAGATGTTGACAAGTGTGGTTCCAAGAAGGCCGAAATCGACGAAGTAGAGGTACTGGACGCCATACACAGACTACAGAGCGACGGGATCGTTATTTAAGGTAACTAGCCCTTAGAGATCGATTTTCCTCAACAAGGGCAGTTGCGAAACAGTGGTTTGATGCTGTCGGAAGGGTAATAACAATGAGGACAGTTTATCGCCAAATAAGGTCTTTTGGACTGTTTTCATACCGTTCCCTTCTTGTACTATCTCTGATCCCACAGCATCGTCGGCAACGATTGGTATGGAGTAGGGAGAGACTTGAATGGAATATGAAATGGAACTTATTCGTATTCAGCAATAAGTCCAGCTTCTATTTAGAAACACATGATAGCCGTGCAAGAGTAAGGAGGAGACGTGGTGTCAGAACGTCCAATTTTTCATCTAACGGCATATTCATCGCACTGTGGGTGTTATGGTATGGGGTGCCATTGCTTACGGCAACAGGTCACGATTTGTGTTCATTCCAGGTAGCATGACTGCCCAGCGCTATAGGTATTCACGTTTTTTAAATAAATCTGCTTTCCTTTTTGAAAACATTGCAAAATCCACTTGTCAGCGAGACTATGCACACTTTTTGTCGGACGTGTTAGTTTAGACTTTTTAAAAGCGGCCGGTGTAAATTTGCTTCAATGACCTCCTCGATCTCCAGACATTTCCCCTATCGAACATGTATGGGATATGATGTGAATGATTTATCGCACCCTCCACAAACATTAAAGACTCTAGGAAACCAAATTTGGATGGCCTGGGATACAATACACCAAGAAGACATCAATAATCCAATCAATGCCGCGAGGACTTAACGAATGTGTAGCAAACAGAGGAGCTTAGACACATTATTAACATTAAGGTGGGATATCTCAGCTATTTTGCGATATTTCTAATTTAAATTTTAATACACTTATCAGTAGACCTTTAAAGTGTAAAAGTATGCTTAAAATTAGAGCATTTACTTGGTGTGGCATTTTCCATGTCACTTAGTATATAAAAAATATGCGGTTTAAAATAGAAAATAGAAAATGATAACAATAAATACATAAAATGTCAAAACGCAAAAAGGCAACATTCTATCAAAGTCTAGCGTTTTCATGCATAGTGGTAAAAATGAAACCTAATGAAATTTATTCTGTTGTTAGTAAAAATAAATACCAAATTCTTTTAAATTAAACTTTTCGCAAAAAAAAAAATAAAAGAAGTGTCCTAAAGAAGACGTTAATTTTATGTCATATCTCTTTTGTTTCAATGTAAAAAGTACTTACACTAGATAGCTACACTTTTTTTTAATAAGAAGAAAACCACAAATATGGCCCCACTTTAACCTTATTGATTTTTTTTTATATTGGGACAGTCCACAAGAGAAAGTTTATTGACACGGGACTTAAATTTTTAAAGATTTGGAAAAGGCAAGACCTTTGCGAGAAGCAGGTTTCACTCTAGGTATGAAAGAGCAAACAGAGTGGGATGTTCGAGTCTTCTTAAGTTGAACCGTAAAGAGACGCAGTAGGGTGGCACTATGTTATAGTATGTGTTGGCAGCAACCGAGAAGAAATTATAACAATTAATTCGTCAGAACAGAACCCTTAAAAATACCTATAAAAGAATGACAGATCCCCTACAGCCTATATTTAGACATGGACAAAAATACTCTACATATTAACAATTTAAGATCTACTCTATATGCCTATTTATTGTATTTTTTCTGTAGTGATTACTTTTTTTAATCGAAGCACATTTTCATAAAGGTTCTCGTGTTCTTAAAACTAAGAGGCAATTTACAATCAAGCGCCACATTTTTATGATTTTTATTTTCGTGTGCGGTACAACATTCGATTTTTTAATATTAAAATCTGAAAGAAATATCCGTGGAATGCATCGAAGTTAATACTGACAAATTATCGGCAAGGGGCCGGTAATATTTTAAGAGTTTAAATCTGGTGTTCTTTTTTTGTTGAATATCACACACAAGGAGAAGTAAAATTGCGTCTTTGACAGCAGAATGCAGCGCTTTTCGTGCTTTTTTAGATAATAGAAATTAGTAAAAAACAATATTTTTATTCAATTAATTATAGAAGAGTTCAAAGGTATTAGTCGAGGCAATGAAGCACTCAACCTTGGAATTTTTGACACTAAGACGGATCGGAATGCGGTTTTTTGCATTAGCTTTCAAAATTTTTTTGTAAAAATGTACCTACTTTGTGACTCATACAAACCGCAAATTGCATTGCTGCAGCCAGAAATGCATTTTTTGTGACGGCTTCTGGAAGATTTAATAACTTTGTAAATAAGAGTCAAAACTGGCCCAAATCAAGTTCCTGGGGGTTTTTAGGGTCGCTGATCACGACCCCCTGAACACCTGCTGCACCGGAACCTGGACGCGGATCTCATATCCAAGGACTTGCCTTACATAATCGAAAAAGACGAACCGAAAACCGTTATTGAGGTTTTTTTGGGGCGCTGACGCCGAATTTCAAGGCGGAAACGGTCCCTGAATACCTGGTGCACCGTAACCTGGCGCTAAACGTCATCTCCGTGGGACTCTCCCAATATTCACGCGGGGAAGGAGAGAAACTCGGCGCCCGGGGGTTTTTAAGTAGCTGAACTTAAATGTGGCATGGGCGAACACCCTCGGACACCTGGTGCTCCGGAACCTGGACGTGGACGTCATCTCCGAGAATTTTTCTGACAAGATTGCCAAAAACAAACCGAAAATCATTGTGGGGGCGTTTTTTGGGGAGCCTAATCCAAATTTCACGTCGAAAACGATCCCCGAACACCTAGTAAACCGGAACCTGGGCCTGAACGTCGCCTCGGAGGGTTTTCCAGACACGACCGCTTTTGGGACGCTGAATCCAAATTTCACCCCGAAAACGTACCTCTGGACACCTAATTCACCGGAACCTCGGCCTGAACGTCGTCTCCGAGGATTTTCCAGACACGATCGTAAAAAAACTAAACAAAAAAATCCCATAACGTTTTTCGGTTTGTCTTTAGCGGTTGTACCTGAAAAACACTCGAAGACGGCGTTTAGGCCCAGGTTCCGGTGCACCAGGTGTTTGGGGGGTCGTTTTCGTCGTGAAATTAATTCGGATCAGCGCCCCAAAAAACTTTCCATAATGATTTTTGGTTCGTTTTTTTTTTGACTGTGTGAGGAAAACCCTCGGAGATGAAATTTGCGTCCAGGTTCCGGTGTACCAGGTGTTTAGGGAGTCGTTTTCGACATGAAATTTGGATGAAGCCCCCCAAAAAACGCTCCCACAATGATTTTCATCATAATTGTGATCAGCGACCTCGAAAACCCGATTTGGGCTAGTTCTGACTTATTTGCAAAGTTATTAAATATTCCAGCCGACTTAGAAAAATGCATTTTTTTAAGCATTTTTGGCTACAGCAATGCCATTTGCGGTTTGTATAAGTCACAAAGTAGGTACATTTTTTACAAAAACTTTTTGGAAGCGAATGATAAGTGTAAAATATTCCGACCCTTTGGCCTTTTTAGCGCTTCAATGCCTCAACTATATATGTTTTCTGATTGTTTACTCCTTCCACCAAAATTACTGTTTGATATCAAATAGGGTCCTCTAAAAGCCTTTTTACTCGTACGTTATTTCTATTAAAAAGGGCAAAAATTTTTACTTATAACCTCCCTAAAGCTTGAATTATTTCCGGAAATATTTTCGAAGAAACGCATTTTCTAGAAAAATGTGTGACTGAGAAAAAATTTCTGGACATTTATTCAAGGACGCGGGGGATTCGGTAAGAAAATTTTACACCCAAAATTTATTTAGAAAATTATTTTAACAAAATCTGACATGAGCTGTCAAAAACAAATTTCCACTTATTAATTTTGTTTACCTACCTAGGCAGGACGAGAAAAAATTTTCGAACAATTTGAAGGTTTGCTATCATTAACTGTTAAAATTAAATTGTCCAATTGGATTAAGTTAACATCACAGGTGTGAAATTTTCACATATAGAGCATGAATTATTGCCGGAAAATTTTTGAGAACATGAAGTTTTTGAAAATTATTACGTGTCGCGAAGCGACGAGGTGATAATTTTCTTTAAAAATCCATGTACGAGACAAATTTCCCGCGTTAATTCAAATACGTGAAAAATTCGGAAAAAAAATTATATCGGAATTATATTTAAAAAAAAAACATTAAATATTTATTTGGACGTTGTTTACAAATAAAAAGAAGGCTGTGCGTAATGCGAGTTTTGAAGTTTTTTGTTATTTAAGCTGTCATTATCACTGTGAGGGTTTTTTACTTTATAAAAAATGTTGCGATTTGGAAAGGAAACTTCAGAGTTATTAATTAATAATATTATAGAATGCACACCTTAATAAATTGTTGTAATATTACCAACTTATAAAGAAAGTAAATATAAAAATATTGTCAATATTATTTCAATATTATTATTGTCTAATTATATGTCAGCTGTCATGTGCCCAGAAAATTCCACTAATTAATTTTACGTCTACATGCTCATATGGATGAAAAGTTTTCAGAAAATTTGCTGGTTACCATAGAAACAATATCGAAATAAAGCATCTGATTGGTTGAAAATGACTGGTATAAAATTGGTTAAAAATTTTAATCAAAATTTTCATGGGATGTTTGGTAATAGTACAGTTTTGTTTATAGAAAATGGGTACACTGCGATCCATTATAAGTGAAGCCCCAGGTTTTGGCTTTTTTTTGATTTTAGAATTATCAAACCAAAAATTCATTAAATGGGATAGCTCAAAGTTTTTTATGACCCGAAATTTTTTTTCGCAGTGTCAACTACCAATGAGTAATCACAAAGTCTTTAATTTTTTTTAGTTAGATGACTAGTTTGCGTCTATATTTTTTAATTGTTTGACAATTTCTCTAATAGGCTAAATAAAAATTGAGGCAGTTAAGCAATTAGTTATTCCGTCTCAAAAAATTTCCAAAAAAAACATTTTTTTCAATTGGTATACGCAGGTGAAAAATACAAGGACATTCTGCAATCTCGTCAATCTTTGGACGGCATTTATTTTAAGGTTACCTAAGCCTCTTGTTGATTGTTTTTAACGTAGTATAATCGCGTATATATCGCGTTTTTTTTCGTCTGAACCATTTTGACCAATATTGACTGATAATCGAATCGTTTAATTTCTGACAAATATCAACAAGAGTATGTCAAAACAAAATTTACCTAGACAGATTGATGGGTAGCTCATTTTTATATTTATATACAAGGTGCCACTACTTTTTTTTTCAGAGCTTTTGAGTCGGAATATCTTGAAAACTAATTGTTTAACTGCCTTAATTTTTACTGAACCTATTAGAGGCATTTTTAAACCATGCAAAAATATAGACGAAAACTAGTCATCCTATTTTAAAAAAAATGACGACTTTGCGATTACTCGTTGGTAGTTGACATCGCGAAAAAAATTTTCAGGTCATAAAAAACTTTGAGCTATCCCATTTAATGAATTTTTGGTTTAAAAATTCTAAGATAAAAAAAGGCCAAAACCTGGGGATCCACTTATAATGGATCGTACGGTACACTAAAATTATTATAGTGTTAATCAGTTTTAATTGGATTTGACTTAAAAATAATGTATGGTTGACAAGCCTGTGACTGCCAAAAATTTTTAAAATGCCTCATCATTTAACTGAAATTGAAAAAACTCAAATAATGGCCAGAATTAAAGATGGATGGTTAATACGTACACTAGAAGATTTTAGCCGAAGAAGCAAAATCACTATTTTAAGAATTAGGCAAATTATCAAATTAGATGATGCATTTCTAGGATATACATATAAGGGCAAATCCTTTTGAAACCGCAAGAAACTTTGTTATTGACACAGAATTTTCTGGGTCTCATCCTACCGCTAGCAGAAGAGTCAAAGAATCTGATTTAAAAAACCGTAAAGCTTTGAGAAAAATGATACTCAAAGAAGAACGGAAACAGTCTCGTTTATTTTTTGCCCTAAATTATATCTACCGCGACCATCAGTTTTGGAACACGGCAGTGTTCACTGATAAAAAGGTTTTTCAGTCAACGTATAATGGACAAATTCGTGTCTATCGTCCAAACAATATAAGATTCGAAAAACGCTACCCTAGCGACCTTGCTTTTAGATCTGGGCGATTTTCTTTAAATGTATGGGGTTGGATAAGTGCTTATGGACTTGGTGTCTGCTGGCGATTAGTTGGAAGGCTTAACGCCGAATATTATATGTCTGTTCTGGAAGATATAATGCTTCCATCTGTTGGATTCAAATAACCAGCGAATCAGGTACGCTGTAAGAGAGAGATAGCAACGGCGATGACTGTTGGTTTATCTTTTTAATGCACCCACGTTTTCAACGCTTTGCTTTATCCCTCCAGGTTAGTATATGCTCGAAGATCCGAACTGCCATAACGTTAATTATATAGAGATATACAATGAGTTATTAGTTAGTAAAGTCACTTTCACAACTATTTGCCGAAACATTAAAATCAGTTAAAACAATTTCAAGAAATTTGGGATAACCAATATTTTTTAAAACTTTTGCTGGTCTGTACTGGCTAAATGAAGTAATTTGTCATTTAACCAAGTTAGCTCAAATCGAACAATTTTGACGTCAGAAGACTTCAAAAAAAAGAAGTCATAAAATTTTCCACACGTGTTGTTCAGACATACTGTGTATTTATTTTCTTTAGAAGCCTTTCCTGTTTTCTTAAAACCGATTCAAGAAATGAATATAATCTAGATTAAAGTGCCTTTACAGGGCATACATCTTCCCATATATACGTATAAAATAAATGTTTATTCTCCGATCAAACTTATCAATTCATGTCGACGGTGTTTGCCACCTCGATTCAATTCTGCGATCGTCTAGTGCGAGAATTTACTGCATTTTAGGTATATTGAAGAACAGGACGAGATTCAGTTTTTTTTTAAAAGAAATAAAATCAGAAATTTGGTGTTGGTCGGTGTATAAACATGTAACTTCATGGCCAAACTTTATACAATTTCTGAATGAATGTATTTTTATGATAGATCACCTCATTAGATTTTTGGGGCCAGTCCACGAAAGTTTAAAGCCTAAGTATCCTTGCACCGTAAGTGTGTTTAGTAAAGTAAGAGATAGTGTATGTACACAGGACTTAAAAATCTCTTCATGCAGCACTTCACCCAATAGACCCCCGGTCTAGTCAAAAAAAACTTTTTTTTATAAATTCAACTTTATTTACTAACATACTCTTCTTGATACATTAATTCCAACGCTCCTCTACCTTTTGGATACCTTGTTTGTAAAATAATGTCTTTACTCTCAAAATAGGTCTCAGTTTTGGCAATCCCTTTTTCATTTGGGCCAAATTTATTTTAAGGTCTGCAAAAAGTCAATATTCGCTGGGGGCCATTACTGGAGAATACGGTGGATGGGATAGCAATTTAAAGCGTTATTCATTCAATTTGATCATCGTTTTCATAGACGTGTGACACGGTGCATTGTCTCGATGAAACAGCACTTTTTTCTTTTGCATAGGAGGCCGTTTTTTATTTTTACACACCAAGTTTCTCTCCAAAAAGATCAGTCTCTAAAGTACTGATCTGTCTGTATTAATGAAAACAGAACATTCATTGATACAAATAGATCAGTGGAAAACTTGCCGAGCCAAAAAAGAACTTGGTCTAATTTTAGATCTCAATACTTTAAAAGGCCAAGATTTTTGGAAAGGAAGATGGCTTATTTTCTTAAGTGTTTTTGGTATGATCATATTAACTGAAACACAAATCCCCATTAATCAATTTTTCACTATTTTGCAACTTTTTTGAGTAAAATGTGTTAGCATGGTAAAACAGCATTTTTGTTTTTGTAATGTTTTGTCTCTTTCTCATTTACTTTTATGTAGATATAGAAATCGGTTCTCCAGATCTCTTCTCTCTCTCTCTAAAAGTGCCGTGCAGATGAGTATATTTATTGCCGCATTTTGTAGTTCTTGGAAATCCCTTATTCCCGTCCATTACTGAATATTTCTTAACCACGATAATTTTTTTCTACCTATACCTCTTCTTCCTCCTTGATTTTACCTTGGAGAATGAGACGTTGAAAGTGGTATCGCTCTCCTCGCAGTATGTGTCCGAGATAACCTATCTTTCTCTTCTTAATACTTTCGAAAAGTTCTCGATCTGCTAGTCCAGTTTTTTTGGGTACCTCCTCATTTTTCACATGATCGACCCAAGACACTCTTAACATTCGCCGCAAGATCCACATTTCGAAGGCCTTATTTTTTTTTAATTAATAGCTTCAGCGTGCACGTCTCGCACCGTATAGTAAAACAGATCAGACATAACACTTAACATCCTGTATCTAAGACTGAAATTCAAGTTCTTGTATGTAAGAAATTTTGGGAAAATAACAAACTTTGTTTTGCTGATGTTGATTTATACCCCTAGCCTTTGGCTTTCTTCATTGACCTAATTTAGTAGACCTTGGAGGTCTTGTGCATTATTAATAGGGATTTCGTTTATTCTGATACCGAATAAACTATCTGAGACTGACTTCTCTATATATAGGTTAAATAACATTGGTGATAAGATGCACCCTTGGCAAACACCTTTTTTAATTTCAAAATATTCAGTTGTTCCAGCGTTACTTATTCTAATTTCTGCCTTTTGGTGCCATCGCAGATTGCTGATTAACCTTACATCTTAATCATCCAATCTCAAGTCACCAAGGTATTTTATCAGAAGATTGTGTTTGAGGTTATCAAGTGCTTTCTCGTAATCGATAAAACACGCAAAAACATCCTTTCTTTGATCTTGGCAGTTCTGGACCAATACCTGAAGACTAGATATCGCTTCTCTAGTTTCGAATCCGTTCTTAAATCCGAACTGGCTAGCTCCGCTTACTTCTTCGCATTTTGATATAGTCTTGTGTGCAGAACTTGAACGAAGAGCTTTAAAAAGTGGCTCATCAAAATAATGAGGCGATAATTTTTACACAAAGTTGCAGTGTTAAACTTTGGTAGTGTGATAAACCTAGAGCGAAGCCGAGGTAATGCCCTGTATCATAGATTATTTTAAATAGTCTTACGATCGTTTTAGGATTTTATTCATAAATTAGGTGAAACGTTTCCGGGTACATATTATCGGGTCCCGGAGCTTTTTTTCATTAACTTGATTGCGTGTATGACTTTACTTTTTAATATGCTTGGTCCTGATAAATTGCACATTTCTGTAGTGGAGTTCTCTGGTCTGTCATCGTTAAAAGATTCATTGCATATCTTCTCCAGATGCAATAGTCCTTTTGTTTCGGTCACTATTTCATTGTGTTTATTTCAGATCTCTTCTAGTCATCTTTAAATATGAAACCTCTCCCTTAAAGATTACACTGTTTCCAGGAAAATGTTCGCTGTTATTGGCTACACATGTCATGCTAAGCTTAAATATATAATTCAAATTTTTCCATCAGCTCCAGTCATTGAGTTTCAGACATCTACGAACAGAAAGAAGACATAAACTTATTAGGAAAAAATTATTATTATTATTTACAAAGATCCGACATGACGTATCCCATGGCTCCAACCTCATAGGGCGTCATGCGAAAGGCCATACTAGTAGATTTTTGGGGGCGAAAAATCAAAAAATAAACGAATCCTTGCTGAGAAGTGTCGGAAAGAGGGTGAAACTACCCCCTAAACTTTTGAACGCATTTTTATTCATGAATGGATAGTTTTTTCTTAAAAATAACACTGCCATTAGAAAGAACGGATAATTTTACGTTAGAAATGACTATTCACACATCATAAATATTTTTGTTCCAAGTTTGAAAAATGTTCATCCCTAAAGACTCGCGAAAGCGCGCGAAATTGATTATTTAAAAATTTTCTGACAGTTTTCGTACTAAAATTGAATTTTGCTATAACGAGGAAAATCTCGTAGGAAGTAATATACCAAACGAAAGAACAAGTCTGAACCTTCATCTCTTGCACAGTTATACTACCAAATTCGTTCACATAAATAAATAATCTTATTGCAACAGTAAGACATGGTCAATTACCCTTCATTTCAATCTTACATACTTGTAGCTGGAAAATTATAGCAACTTAAGGGTCAGATATATTTTTCGAGTTATGTGTTTCTTATTTCTACTTTTTGGCTAGATAGGATTTATTTTTTCTTTGTGTTATGAGCTTTGCAACTTGTGAATTTTTTTGACCCTCTCATCCTGTTAATTAACAAATCAGATTTCGAGCATTGTACGCATTATAAGCACCATGTTAACAGTATTATTTTAAAGGGGAGGGTTAGATCTTTAGGAAAATATGTCTACATTTTTCAATATACTCAAGAAATTCAAATAATTCGAGGTAGAACAATAATTTGTAAGAAATCGTATCATCACGAAAATGAACGGAATATCGCCAGAGTGGTCTCGAAAGTTTCCCCTTATACTTTTCTGAAAGAGCAAGGACCCAGCTTCAAAATGCATGTACTTGAATTTCCCAGGGATGCTCCTGGAACAGCTATTTCAACTTGGAATATCTTGAGCCCTCTGGTGAGTTTACGAAAAACTTATTTTTACTATTATTACTGTCACGCTGATTAAAGTTGTCACGGAAAGACAAAAAGTATACAGAGGTGAAAAACTTTTACAGAGCCACAAGTAAAGAGTTTATCTGCCTTGAGGACAATCTGATGGTGAGTAAATGAAGTTGTTTATTTGCATTGTATACCTACAAGGAGACGACACGGCCTTTGAGTCGGCGATTTGGCCTAATTTTTTTATGGCTATAGGGTGCTCTTAGTACGTATATTACAATATTAAAAAATTAAGGCGGGCTATTGAGAAAATTCGACAAAAAAAATTACATTTTTTTGTATAGCATATATACATAAAATGTAATATCGCTGTTGAACCGCTGCGTGGCTCAGGCAGCAGCGTTCGAAACTTTTAACCCGAAGGTTCCGGGTTCGATTTTCTCCATGCCTTTTATTAAGTAAATAATTATATTAAATGTTATTAATCTTTACAATACTTTTCAAATCTATTTATTTTAATTTTTGTAATTAAATAATTCTAACATTAGTTTATACATATAAAAATTATGCTCAGCGACTGCAAAAACCTATAAGGAATATATTTGCATGGTTTTATCTGATTTTTTGTTGAAACAATGTATAATTGTTTAATTATTTAGAAAGTTATGAATTCTTCATTACTACAAGCTGTGAGCCGGAAGATCGCAATTACAAGTTACTTTTTGCTTATCTATATCGGCTAACTTTGAGCCCCAAATGGACCAATTTGCAACATAAAATTGTTAATAACAATTGACCATCAACTTCCTAGGTTGTATGAACTCGAAAATCGAGATCAGCTACCAAAAAAAAAGTATAGAATTTCAACTTGAGATCTCAAAAATCTATGAAATACAAGTAGCACCGTATGTATTGGCGCTCCCTGCCTCCTCACTAGCTACGAGCCTGGTCACAACTCAGGGATACATCATGTTATTCCTTTATCGCACTTGTAAAGTCCACTGCAAGGGGGATAAGGTTCTTTTTTCCGTTATTTCTGCTTTTAAAGGAAATTACATATTTTCCCATGTTCCGACACCCCTGAGCAAGGATTTTGGTATTTTCAGTTTCCGAGTACCAAACACTACATCTGTACCAAATTTCATCAACTTTGGACTCGGTTAGAGGTAGGGGGGTATTTTTGCCTCAACGACTGGAGTACTACCAATCGCACGTTACACTTAGGATAGAGCCTCCGAAGTTCGCCCAGAGGATCCTGATATTTGGCTTGTTTCTCCCGTTTCTTCATATCGATGTTAGTTTCCGCTGGTCGAGAGAACTTAATCACATACATAGAGTTATTCCTTTGATCGAGGAGAACAATATCAGGTTTATTGGCGCTAATCTGATGCGTAGTTGGGAATGCATAATTCCAGTATATGCGACAGTTGTCATTTGCCACTACTGCCTCGATATCGCCGGGAGCAAATGGCAGAATTGCTATTTCATCGATGCCGTAGTAATGTCTGAGGTAATAATAAAGTACCCGAAGCGCATCGTTTGGTCGGTGGTTGTAACCACTGACAGCATGCACTGGGCAAGCTGATAATAAGTATTTGTTATAAATAAAAGACCTTATCTTCACTAAAATTTTAGTAGGTAGGTAGCATAAGGGTTTCGGGTTGCTGTCGACAGGCTCTTCAAACAGTATCAGGAATGTTAGAAAACAGACTTTGGTATATGTACATCTATATATGTGTTTATCACCCCATCCTGGCATGCCAGTAGGAAACTTTCGGTCTCAGACTTGCGCTGAACCGATTTCAAAAACCCAAACGTGAGGTTTTGAGATAGATTAAGTTTTTCTTTGTTTTGGTAAAATACTTTATGCTGCGGCTTAATAATGTCATCTTCTAAGAACATCTGCTGTTCTGCTCTTTTAACTGAAGTTCTTACGGCTCTAGACTTAAGTCTGATAAGTGATTGGTCGTCGTTTGGATCTATTACAAACCTAAGACCTATTTTCTCCGCTGCTCGTTTCGCTGCCTTGAATAGAAATACTCCAACATTAGCTATTTTGTGTGCGTTTACTAGATGCATCAGTGATCCGTACTATTGGCAACTTGAAGCAAGACTCAAAACCAGCCGATTACGCATACACTCCAAGCTCAAAAGGCCACGACCTCCCTGTTGGCGTGGGAGGTAAATACGGGATGTTGATGAGCACGGATGGATGCTACTGTGTAGATGCACCATTTTTGTGTGCTGATGTCCAGCTCGCGCAGTTTCTCACGGGTTATTTATTATTTTTATTATTATTAATATACTATTATTATTAATATTTTTTATTAAAAATTTATTTATTTATTAAAAAAATATATTCCGTCTTTTTTATTGAAAAAAAGTAAAACACAAAGGTTATCAACAAAAAAAAACATTTAAATAATGAAAATCAACAATAAATTAATTTGAGCTGCTCAAAAGTTTTAAAGGGTAGATTTGAAAATAACATGCCATAAGCAAACAACAACCACCATAAAATTCGCGGCAACAGACAAAAATTAACATTTTGTAAACTAGTGATTATTAAACTAAAGATAAAAGAATGTTGTAGAAAAACAATATTAACCGAACAGGCAATACTTTATGTATTAAGATCAATTGGATCTTAATACCACCCTGCACAAGGGAACAATAAACTTTGCAAATATTAGACTAAAACTAGGTTAGTTCTATAAATTATTGTTCGATTTGAAGTTTTTGATATATAAATGTGTTATGGCAAGTAAAGTTTGATTTGAGATAATGTTGCATTTTTCAAACTGAAAAATACTTTACTAGACGTTTAATTTATCACGAAGGATATTTATTATGTCACTAAAAGTAAGTAAGTAAATGATTATCGAGAGGCAAAGCTTAGGGCTTCATAGCAAAACAGTTTTTTTTCGTAAACGGTATTGTCCCCAGTTAATTATTTTAAACAAAAAGTATAGTTCCTAATTTTGGGACTGAAAGCGTGTACCTGCCCATTAAAAGCCTAAAGACACTAGTATGACTGATTTTAAAAAAATCATTAGCTTGCGCCGCATTTGCCAACCCAGTAATCATATAATAATTTAGGTAATACAATATATAAATAACCACAGCAGCAATAAAAAAATTCGATTTTTTTTTCAGCCAGGAAGTATTTCCTGCTTACTATACTGTATTCATATCTGGCAAATGGCGTCTACCACAACTCTTATTATTCCAGCATGCTTGGTACCATTCAAAGAAAAGCCGTTTACCTAATTAACGACCGCAAGAATTCCTTTTCTTACTCACTAAAAAGCTGTGGGGAAGCCCTATCTTTCATAGCCATTTTAATAATTTTGCTTTAAACATTTTTCTCCACGCAGCGCCTAGTAGAGAAACACCCAGTGTTACTTTCCTGCATCTCTTTACCATCTTTACATTCTATTTGGGAAAAGCCCCAAACTTCCCACTTTGTTCACTCTCCCATGCCTATGATGTATGCCTTTCCCTCCAAATATTTAAATTTTTATCTTTATTTTAGTAATTTTTCATCAAAATCATTTATAAAAAATAAGGGCCAAGATCCTATTCAGAAATCTGGGTCTCTTAATATACTGAGATCTAAAAGTGGACCAAGGTCTTCCCACCATTTTGTTCCTTTTTTTTTTTTTTGAATTGGCAAGTTTTTGCTGATCTGCCTGTGTTAAATAATGTTCTTTTTTCATTAATAGAGACAGTTTTTTTTTCATTAATCCGGACATATCAGTAAAAAACTTGCCAAGTCAAAAAAAAAAAATGGAACAAAATTGTGTACAAAACTTAATCTAATTTTAGATCTTAGTGCTTTAAGAGACCAAAAATATCAATTTTAAATAAGTATTTTTGGTGGAGTCCCTTTGCTTTCAATAGTTCATTAAATAATGGAAAAAAGGGGGGATCTCATGCTGGTGAACTATATCCCTCCTCCCTAATCTTGAGATTTAAAAAAAAAATGCGTATTTTTAGTGTAAAAACGTTAATCCGTGCTTAATTGCGTTAGATTAAAAAAAAACATAATTTGCTTAATTATTTTTATTTCAAACTAATTAAGACTAGTATTTAAAAATACTAAGAACGAAATCTAAAATCATAGTCGCCCTCTTATGAAGTAACGATAGTTTTTATTTTAAATTTCCGACCTAACTAGTAATTTGTCTTGCCTTAGCCAGATTTACCTATTAAACCAAGTACTACCTTAGGGTATAAAATCTGATAAAGCAAAATACAATTGGCTCTTACCATTATTATCTCTGTATTTTTCCATGTGATGGTCTACAGCTCCAAAAAATCTAAAAAAAGACAAAATGAAGTGTCACATTACAAAAAAAACAAGAAAAAGATGTATGTTGAAGAGGACATGAATCAAAATTACATATGCCTTTTTGTTTTCCCTCATTGTTACAATATACAGGGTGTCCAAAAAATACATTTTCAAAATTTTATGGCAAACTCTCGACGACAAAATAAGTCATTTTACACCATTTATCTTTTAATCCGAGAGCTGGTAAACAATTTTGAGTAGGTTCTTGAGGCACTTTCAAAATTTGTGTAATTGTCCTTGAAGGACATCATATATCATACAAGTCAAGGTAGGTCTGGCTGAAGGGTAGCGGCTTCCTATCAACCCTTAAATTAAAAAAATCAAGGGTTCGTAGGAGGTCGCTACCCTTCAGCCAGACCTTGACTTTTATGTTTAGGGGTTCTTCAGGGGCAATTACACAAATTTTCAAGGTACCTCAAACACCTACTCAAAATTGTTCACCAGCTCTTCTACTAGTCCGACATGCAGATAACGCCCTCTAGTTTATGTGTTTTAAACTAAAGGGTTTTATGAAAATGTTCCCATAAAAGTCCATAAAATGCTTTTTAAAACAAAACAAGAATCTTCAAATCGGTTAAATCGTTTAGGAGATATAAATACAGGGTGTAAAAAGTATAATGCTTATGATTTAAATGGGTAATAGTGGAGCTCAAAACAAGTCAAAAAGTTTATTTGACATATGTGTCAAAACTTGACAGATTTTTGTCTAAACGATATGAAAGTTATAAACTTTGGTAGAAATTATTTCTGAAACGTTTAACAATTGGCAACTTTCGTCTGTAGATTCATTGGCTAATAAAAAAAAACTAAGTGTCAAATGTGTCAGTCTACAAATTAAAAAAACATATTAATAGAAATAATAATGTTTAAACATTTAAAAAACAATTGGCAACAGCGCTGCGGTTCGTCAAGTCAGTAGTCACTTTGTGTTATGCCTAGTCGCGGCGGTATTATTGTCTGTTTTTTTTCGTGCCTTGAAGTTTAAAGTAATGATTTAAAGGCAAGGTAAACCATAAGGCTAATCTAGCAGCTCAAATTTACTGTAAAAGATTTCCACAACGGTACCAAGGAGTTTTCGAAACGGGATGTCTAACCACAACTAACCACAACTAACCACAACCAAGAAATGCTCGGAGGTACATATTATGTAACTGTGGAACAAGAGAAAACAATTTTGGAAATCGAGAAACAAAATCCTCGAACTAATACCAAGCCGCGAAGTAAACGTATCACATATCACAATTCACAGCTGTTTCTTTTTTTATAATTAGAGACATTCTATTCTTTAAGCAAAATAAAAAAGTGCTGTTTTAAAACATAATAATTTGTGTTCTTAAAATGGATATTAAGCTTAATTTTGTGTGTGGTGGGTACAATTATTTTTTAATTACAAATAAAATGTAAATAAACATTTCTTTCAAAAAAAAGTGTAAATTTGTAAAATCTCGCAAAAAAATCATTCAACGTTCGACTCGATGAGTAATGAAATGGGCGTGCTATTACCAAATTTTTTAAACTTTAAAAGGCCATATTTCGAAAACAAATAATTTTTGACCCATGTGTATTTGGTTTTTTGGCTTGTTTTGAGCTCCACTATCGACCATTAAAATCGTGAGTATTATACTTTTTACACCCTGTATATGTAAATATTGAACAATACATTGGTCCCCCTCTTGTTTATTATGACAGATACAAAAAAATGTTGCGGAGTATATTAATGCGGTATTATCCAGGCTATTAATCATATAATTTTTTAAGATAGCGTAAATGTTATGTTTCTTTATAGCTGTCAAAATACGAGCTTCAAAATAATTGCTGGATATTTCTCTTAGTCACTTTATTTATAAGGATTTTTTTCCTATTCCACTGTCGAGATACAGCCGCTCCGTATCCTTATCCGGACACCCTGTTCAGATATTTCATAGCTTGAGAACAATCATATACAATAATCACAAATCTAACATCATGCCGCGCTCAAAGTTCAAATATTTGCCAAAGATCGAAAACCCAAGTTACACAATGTGTCAATAAGTTGTCACTGATTTTTTCGCAAAATTATTACTTAAGAACGAGGTTATAAATACACCTATAAATAAGAAATTGTCTAGATAAGATAAATAATTGAAATGTACTTCCTTGATTGGCGCCACTGATATTGGTGTCAATGCATCTCTGTAAAATAGGGATTTTTAGCAAAGTATAAAACACGAAAAAAAATAAATATATGTATATGTATATGTATATGTATAGTATATGTATATTATATATATATATATATATATATATATATATATATATATATATATATATATATATATATATATATATATATATATATATATATATATATATATATATATATATATATATATATATATATATATATATATATATATATATATATATATATATATATATATATATATATGGCGGATGGGAAAAAAGGAAAAGGGAAAAAATTTTAAAAAAAAAAAAAGTCATTTTAAAAAAAAACCGCTTGTCAAAAAATATTAACTGCAATAAGAAAATAGATTTTTAAAAGGCTCCAAAAACCAAAACAAAAAAAAATTTTTTTGGCCTTTTAAGGAAATAATTTCCAAATTAATTTTTATCCGATTCCAATTTTTGACGAAAATTTGAATTTAAAAATCAACAATTTTAAAGTACGCATTTTACATTTACTTTTTTTTCCATTTTTTTTTTTTCCATTGTATTTTATTTTTATTAATGTTTAGTAATGAAAGGGGGTGATAATAAAAAAAAAGTAGAAAAGGGGTAGGTACTTAAAAAAATGTTTTTTTTTTTTTTAATTTTTCATAAATTTTAATTTTCTTTAGTAAGTTTGGAATCAGGTTTAGAAGAAAAAATTTACAATTTTTTTTTTTATTATTTCACGTTAAAAGGCCAAAAAAATGACTGTTTGCTCCTGTTTGATTTATTTTGCTTTTTTTTAGACCCCTGCAATGATAAAAACATTTTCTCATTGCAGTTAATATTTTTTGAAAAGAATTTTTATCAAAAGACTTTTTTTTTATCTTTAAATTTTTGGTCCATTTGTTTTCTTGTTAACCGCATCCGCGGACATACTGTATATACACCGTATTGCTAACTTTTTTATTATAAGATACAAGTTAGATTAAATTAGCAAAGTTGTACATTTTTACGCTGATTACAATAAAAAAAAAAAAAACAAAAACATTATATGACGAGTTATTCACAAAAGTATACTTTTTTAAAAACAACCCTGTATTTGTTGCGTTAATTGATAGAGAATTTTAAATTTTTATATAATTAGTTATTTACATTTTTTCCTATAATGAAAAAAGCGGAGTTTTTGTTAAAAAATATTTTTCCATAACTAGACGCAGGCAGCCATGGAATTTTAAAATCGCATTTTTTTACAAATTATCGTGGGGTGTTGAAAAAAATTTAAAAAAAAAAAACAAAAGATAACATGTGTATCCGCCATAAGTTTTAGTGACAACTAAAATCATAAGGCAGTTCATTTTTTTACTGTTGTTTAAAATGCTGTCATTTTAGAAGTTTGATATGATAGAAGCTACATAATTTGCCAAAAAATGGCATCAGGCTTTGAGTGAAACTATTTCCCCCAGACAAATGCCAAAAAAAGATATTTTTTTTTTTTTATCGAAAGTTTCAGTCAAACAAGAGTGTTTCTTAACCGTAGAAATTAGAAAACCTTATTATTAATAAAAAACAAAATTAAGTTTTGGCATATTTAAAAGTTTATCTGAAAAAAACTACAAGAGACTTAGGTCAAATTTGATCTATGCTAAGGAACCATTAATAAAATTAAAAAAAAAAATTATGTACCCCAAATACAGACCCACAAAAACTTTATTAGGGGTAACAAAAAAGGGTATAAACTTTTTTCCCAAAGGTTTGTAAATGCTGCTATAGAAAATCCAAACTTTTTTTTGATTAATTTTTTGGCAAAAATACTAACTTTAGTAATAGAGCCATGTTTTAACCAAAAGAACCAAATTATTGGGCATTGCAACTCCTGCGCCATCATTTTTCAGTCCACAAAGATGTTTTTGCTTAAAAAAATATGGTGCTGCCTCATTGATCAAAAAAATTTTGGACCTGGTTTTATAAAGGATCTTTAACAGGCAAACGATATCTTAATTTACAAGTTTTTGAAGGATTTTTTGATGATGCCAATATAGCCAATTGCATAATGTATTTTATTAATGTTACTTTTTATGGTTTTATTAAAAAAAAAAAGAAAAAACATGTTTATTTTTACCCAATAATTAGAAGGTT